>JAYJME010003708.1:0-11785 GCA_036873775.1 Costaria costata | reverse complement strand
TTGTGAGAACAAAACGTGACGTTTTCTTCACGACTCAAGACAATTCTCAGGAATCCTCATTTTGAACAGTTGTGAAACGTAGTAGTAAGTAAATATTGGTGTTTTAGCATCCAGACTTATTGCTTCACCGTGGCGCTACCGCCGTGGGGGCGGGAGCGCCGCTTATTCCCTAGTACCTGATATACCACGGTCGTGGGAGTAATGCATTTATTATTTTCTGGAGTTTTCACGGTTCCGAACCTCGAAGGGCACCGTGGTTCTCTTTTTTCTCCTTGCATTCCTATGGATCAGTTCGATTCGGATCTCGCCATTTTGAAACCTTACGGTTTGATTCGGCTCGGTCTGGGCCCCGCAAGTCCATAAGTATGACCAGATTCGGTTCGGTTCGGTTCGGTTCCGACGGAACCGAGCACCAGCAAAATCGAACCGAACCGTTTGGAAACCTTGGCGGTTCTTTCGTACTTCCCTTTAGTGTGGAAGTATTTTCACTATTCGGGACCGCGGTTCTTCAGGAGCGGGAATTCTCACGGATCCGTTCGGTTGGGAATCGCACATGCAAAATCCCCATGGTTCGGTTCCACGGGACTGGACATAACCGAGTCGAACCGTACCGAAAAACCACAAACAGCCCTGGAAATAGAAATGGTGAAGTGTTGCAGGTAGCCCCGCGATAATAAGGCCTCTGCGCACCGTTTTTGCCCACTGTCACTACAGCAGTATTGACATGCCACTCTGGACGAAATTGTAAGGGCCTTTTGGTATCGATATTTATACCCAAACGATCCTTATATTTCCGTCCAGAATAGTACCAGGTATAAAGAAAGGGCTGTAACAACTCTGATGAGGGATTTGGTATGTAAGGGACCCCCAATCCCGAACGCACTACGTACCAGGTACCAGGAATTAAATAGGGTCCTTTCGTAGATGTTAAAATTTGAATGGGGCTTCGTACGACCTCATACGTACTTGTATTGAAATAATAGCATCTAAAAAATGGAGTTTAACACGTTTTTAGGGTCGATCTTAACGAATACCGTAGATCATTTCAGGTGTTTGCTGAAATTTCGGTTTTGCCCGTTTTTTTTCGGGATAAAAAGCAAAAAAACTTCAACTCCGGAAAAACTGGCCTCCAAGACCGGTGACAATGGAAAGACGATGTTTGCCCAAAAAAATGAATTTCGAAGATATCATACGCTCCGTAACATCTCAGTTCTCAGTACAGCTCGCTATGAGCACGTTTCTTCAAACGAAAACTTCGAAATTTTGTAAAAAGCCCAAAAAAAAACATTCCTGGGCCGATGTTGGACCAAGACCGGCTTGAGAAAAGCTCATCGAAATGTTTGTTCCGAAGCGGCGAGATTCCGATTCCTGGACAAACTTCGATCGACAAACCGAATGACTGCGCCGTGTTCACACTCTGGCCGGATGGATGGCCGGTGGTATGTGGCGGGCGCTGGCCAGGCGTCTGATAAAAAAACATTTGGCTGCTGGTGTGTAGAAAACAGTCGACAAAAGTTCTCGATCCCTCTCGGATGGCAAAAAATAGTTTTTTTTACCGTTTTTTTAAGGTTTGGGAGAAGAGCGTAGACGCCGCCGGCAAGCTCTCGCCCCCTAAACCTCGGATCCACCTGATATCTTCGAGGTCGTCATCTGCATTCGTTGGCTTTGCCCGACACGAAGCGGGTTGGCCGTGGGTTGAGTTTGTATCGAGATCGAAGGTCTAGAGTCGAATGGGCTGTTTTTTATCAGCGTGTTAGCGTGTTGACAATTTTCAACGAGAAAAACAAGTTGCGCCGCATGAAAAACATAAGGATTTTTTTTTTTTTCCCCTTTTTTCCCATAGCAGCGGTACGAGAGTATCTTGCAGCCTAAAATTTTGTTCCAATTTTTTCATTTTTTTTTTCAAACTTCGCGTTCCCTTTGTTTCATTGGTCTGAGTTTTTCTATTTTTTTCTGCGTATGACATAGCAGGAATTTAGGTACAAGGGTGTAGAGGATCGGGCAGCCCGACCGCTCGAGCTGTGCCCCCACTCACGAGCGTACAAGACCGACCAGAGTCATTCCCAAGGTCATTCGCAAGTCATGGCCGAACGCAGAAGGCGCAATAGCTCTATGGGCTCATGGTCGTGTTGACAAAGTGACTGCACCGAGGTGGCCGACCGACTGAGCTCGGTGAGGGCAGTAGCTGAAGCGTTTGTCGGGTTGGACGTTGTAGCGCGACGAGGTTGTGATGGGCTTCACTCCCCAAGCCACCGACACCTGCCTACAAGTCAGGCCGACTGCAGTGGGACCACCACACGGATGGCTTCCGCGAGCGCTGCTGCTGTAGTGACGGTTCTGTGCCCGGTGGACGCTTATTTACCAGCCAGCTGAAGCTCGTGCTCGTTACGATTCACCCATCTTTGAATGTGAGAAAATATCAGGAAAAACGGAAATAAAAATACGTATCGTTAAGATCGACCGTTATACGTTATCATCGTAAAAATTAAGAACAATTATCTGAACGAAAACAACAATGAGCCTGACCCTGACCTTGTCGAGTACCAGGTATCAACGAAAAATCGCAAACCATGCTCACCACGTGACCCAAAGAAAGGAGCTGTGACAACGATTATAAATTAAGGCTATGTCCGGTAGGGTATACCGGTACCCGGGGTATTTTTGGTGGGCGTACCGACTTACCGAAGTGTCGGATACCGGTATTGAAGTCATACAAGTGTCGGGTACTGTTACGGAGTTCGTACCGAACCATACCGGAGTGTTTAGTAGGGTATTGAGGCCGAACCGAACTACTTAAAACGAAGTACTTCGGTATCGTATACACCCCTGCTGTACCCTTACACAGCCTTACCGAAATGTGGGGTACCGGTATTGAGGTCGTCCCGAACTAACCGAAGTGTCGGACACCGGTATTGAGTTCGTACCGAACCTTACCGAGTGTTCGGTAGGGGATATCGGCAGGATATTTACCAAGCAAATACCCCCGGTATACTTTGGTACGTACCCTGCCGAACATGTCCAATATATAACAGCAGTATACACGAGTACGTACACATACATGGTACTCGTACGCTTGAACGAATTGGGTGTGGTCCCGGTAAAAACGTTGCAAATGTTCAATCAATGCTGCGCGTTTCGACACACCCCTCTGCACCATGGCGACCCCCGTCATCCCCAACGTGGACCTGGCCGTGGCCACGTCGTTCGACGAGGATCATTTTGACGCATTCCTTACGATCATCTCCAAGAAGGTCAACGGCGTCCGCACGTGGAGCACACCCCCCCAGCCCTGGGCTGCAGATATTTATACTGTACCTGGTACCCCGACAGAGAAAATTCTCTTGGTCTGTCTTCAGCTCGTCGATCATGGCGACGGCCCAGACGAAAGCCCAACTTGCTCAGCAGCAGCGTCGTCACGGAACCCGCGGCGGGGGCGGCACCGGAGGCAGAGATCGACCTCCGCATCAAAGAGAGCCCTGGTACAGCTTCCTTGATTTTGAGGTCAACCTCTGCCGCCGTGCCTCCCGCCGCGCGTTCCATGATGGCGCTGCTGCTGAGCAGGCTGGGCTCGTCTGTGCCGTGGCCAGTCGGTGCGTTCTTTGCCGACTGAAGCTGCCAGTGCGCAGCCCTAGGTTATGGAGTATGGAAAATATTGTGACGATTGTCTTGTGGAATGCTGTACCCGGTGCGTTACCAGTCCTCTGTGCGTTGCGACTTTATGAACCAAACAAAGACGAATAAGGCCCCCGGTTCACGGGTACCCGGCTATTACACAGTTTCCCGGGTACCCGCCCAAAATCCGGGTACCCGCCCAAAATAGCCAGAAATATCTGGCAAATACCCGGGGGGGGGGTTTCACAAGATTGGCGAGTACTCGTTGGCCACGAGTGCTCGGCGAGGTACACCTCTACTGTAGGGTATGATGCACCTCCGAGGTCGGCCGCAATGTCGGATGCACGTGGTGACGCTTTTCTCGGGCTCTGCAACGTAAACCCGGACCGCTTGATCGCGCTTTCCGTTTTTATTCCAGCAAATGTTTGTGTGTGTGTTGCGGATAGCACAAACACGGGATAGTAAACGCGTCGCTTCTCTGTGCCGTTTGAAACTGTAGTATACATTTTGATACGCGCGCGACACAGGCGGGCGACGAGGGGACGTAGTATTACGCAGACAACGTTACCATGAGGTCAATTTTCTCCTTTGAGAGGGCTGTTTTGTGTCCTGCAAACTCGCCACCGAGAAGAACGAAAGCGCTCGAACCTCCGAACCTCCCTCCTCCGGATTGTTTGTGTCAAAAATTAATCCATAAGCTCAAGCCTTCGGCTCTCGTCGCGTCACGCGTAGGTGTGTACGCGTGCGTGTGGCTGTGTGTGTAGGCGTGGGTGTACGTGTATGTGTGGGTGTGTGTTGCTGTCAATGTGAGTGTGGCGTGTAGGTTGTCCTCGCGTTTTTTTTTTTGTCTCGTCCCCTTGGGGCGCTACTTAACGACCTTTTTTGTTTTGCGCTTGCACAGGTTTCCGCCACACTGATATTTTTCCTGTCGGTGGTGACCAATGCTCGACGAGGGGCGAGCGCGGGCGAGTACGACGAGGTGTCGACGAGCGCCTACTGCGTGCTCTTCTACCTCGCGATAGGGTCGGCGGGGCTGTGGGCGTTCTTCAGTGCGCATGGAGTGCCGCTCTCTGCTGCCGAGGTGTGGTGCGGTGTGATGCGGCGCGGTACTGTGTGGTTTGGCGCGGTCCGGCGAGGGCTAAAACTGGCTGCAATAGTTGCAATTTCACGTTTCAGGGCGTAACACAGATGTGGCGCCGTCGGGTTCGTGTTCTCTTTCGTTTTCGTTTTCGTTTTCGGCTGTCGTTTTCTCCCCTTGTCCTTATCTGGCTTGCTTGTTGTCGTGCATCGTGTTTACTTGTGTTTGGTTGTTGGCGTGCTGCTTCTTCGTGTATTTGTCGCGTTTCGTCGATCTTCACTGTTGCCAGTAGAAGTAGTGGGCGGGGGGGGTGCCAATAGAGGTCGTGGTACATACTGGTATGCATTTGTAGTCTCGCCAGAGAGTTCGGTGGAGACGGTCGTTGGGGCCGTTGTCGGAGTCTGCGTTAGTGCGGATCGTGTCTTTTCGGCTCGCTTCATGGTGTAACAGTGCCTGAACAATTACAATGCTTGCACTGCCTCGAGCGAACCCGGGTCGGTAGTTGAGCTGCACAGGAGCTCTCGGCGGTTTGGAAACGCGAATTTTCGATGTCGAACATGTTTTTTTTTCGTGTTTCGGTGGAGCTTTATCGAACAGTTCTGTTGTACTCGTATCTGCTCTCTGCATGTATATGTGTTAAAACACTTAAAAACCGACGCGAAGCGCTTCCCCTCGTGCTTTGTGCTTCCCTGTGCCATCTCGCTTGTTTTCGTTTTTAGGTTGCTTGGTTTTGTTTCCGCGTTGGTGTATGCTTTTTCTTTTTGTCTGGAACGCCCGAGCGAACTTCCCTACAACGTGGTTTTACTTTGTGTCGTGTGCCCATTATAGATTGTGCTTGGTAGTCTCTACTCTATTACCGCACATGGTTTTGTTATTGGATGCGCTTAGTCCGCGGTACTCACCCGCTTCGAAGATCACAGCTGTAACATTCCTGGTATGTACGTACTGCAGTATTATGCAGCTCCAAATTCGGTGGGCCGTAACAGCTCGTCTCTCCCCTGCCTTCCGCCCTTCTGACGCCCTTTCCGCGCTTGCCTTTTTTGTGTGCATGTTCGTTCGCTGCTCTGATGTTGCTGTTGTTTATGTTTCTGTCGTTGTTGGTTGCTGTTGATGCTGTTGTTGTTTTCGTTGTCGTTGTTGCTGTTGGCTGTTGTTGCTGCTACTGCTGTTGTTGCTGTCGATGTTGTTTGTTGTTGCTTTGTTTTGACAGGCCCTAAGCATCTACGGTTATTCGCTCACGCCGTTCCTCCCGGCAGCGCCACTGTGCTTCCTCTCCTGGCCGTTCCGATGGTTTGCCCTGCAGTCGGCGACCATGGTGGCGGCGGTTTTTGTGCTCCGCAGCGCGTGGCCCAGGTTACATGAGCACATGCCGGAGAAGTCTAGAGCGTTGCTGTTGGCGGCCATCGCCGGTTACCACTTAGTATGGTTGATCATATTGTTGCTCGCTCTTGGGAAGTAAGCAGCTGCCCCGCTCCTTCCTTCCTTTTTTCATTTTTGATATATTTCACGCGTAACGTCGGGTGTTTTGTACAGTATTAAATACTCGATTGTTGCCGGTTTTGATACCATGTACCAGGTACATACTATTCTGTCGTAGCTTTTGTATGGGAGGAGTTTTTTTTTTGTTTTTTTGGCGGTGAAAGTTTCCTGCTGGGGGCTGGGTTCATTTAGTCGACTTTTCGAAGGTTGTCAGCTCCTTCTTAGTAAAATCTACGTGGTACGTAGTTCATGCTACGTGGTACGTAGTTCATGCGCGTTCCGGCCGGGTTTTCTGGCTTTTTTCGGCGCTTTGTTGCTCTCTCTTATAGGGTTAAGATCGCCAGTATTTGTGAACGAGACTGGGGACGGTGTTGTTGAGGTGTTCCCAGACAGAGGCTGTTCATTTCCCACGAGGGATGTATTACTTATTTATAGCTACTAGCTGATTACTTCGTGCTGGTATGCATGAAGAGCATGAAAACACCAGATAAATGCCGTTCGATGTGAACGAGTGCAAGATTGATTGCCGCCCTGTTCCGTGCGCTCGCTCACGGTGAGCACGTCTGGTGCCGTTTGAAATACGCAATGAACATGATCACCATCATACTCGTACGTAGGCAAATATGCTACGAGTAGGAGGCAGCGGTTTGACCCTTTTGACTGACCGCTATTCTACACTAAACCAGTATAATAAGGCCAAAAGAGGTCTTGCCGAGCCCGAAAAGACCGGTCTCCTATATACGTACCAGGTAGCATCTTTCTCGTGGTTTCAACCCCTTCTACACCTCCAACCTTCACGTACGAAGTAGGTGGAATTAGAGTTGGGGTACTTTTTGCATTCCCCAGTCCCCAGTGCCAACTCGGGTCTCTGCAACTGAAGTTCATTTGTTTTGTCTGTATAATGTTGTTCGTACTCGTGCGTTTCTCTGATCACAAAACACTCCCCAGGCTTGCCTCTCCTGTGTTTTCCCTCTTAACAATCCCAAACGATTGACGCACATACCGCGACGGATATATAGACGGATAGAACATACACACTATCGGTCGGCGGAAAAGTCTCAGCTCCTTGGAATCCCGCATCGAGTGGCCTACTAATAATGATGATGCTCTCACATTACTACAGAGTAGTAGTATTACGTAATAACTCATTTCCCTGAATCCGAGGCCCGCGCCACCTATTTTCTCAAACAGATTCACACATGATGACTCACGTCTGTATCGCGAAGGAATCGGTAGCTGGACACACGGCATCACCCGCGGCCCTAAGTTTCATATTTTCGGGGTAGCTAAACGCACAGCTAATATTGCCCAGCCCTAAGTCGCATCTTTTGGGGTGTCGGTCGTCGCCGACTCTCGGTTTCTCGGGTGCCCTCCTACGTCTCCTTGTTATGCGATGACATCATCGCATGGGGCCTGTGGCAGGCGCTGATTTGTGTGATGAATTCGTATTCTTGTTTTCTTTGTAGGACGGCGGATAGTCGATAAACACCACTCACTCTCGTATCATGTGGTACTACTGCTGTACACATGTTCATGCCCGCCCCCCCGCCCCCACTCTATAAGCTGATACCTACCCCGTGCGCATGCACAGGGAGGTACTTTTACCGACGGAATTATATTTTTATGGGGGGGGGGGAAAGTGTGGTTCTTCTGTCGGTAGGAAAGAGCACACAAAGATATCCAGGGCGCGCTTTTCCACCCTCTTGCATAAGGCAGACACTGAACACTGAACACCCCAGACACGTGCTCTCACTCGTGGAGCAGGAAACTGCAACCCGGGGCAAGGATTCTAGTTGCTGCTGAGTCACCGGGGGGGGGCAAGTCCACGCCGATTGGCACCCCCTCCTCCTGCAGAAGGGTAGGACCGGGGCAGCTACCCAACCAAGTATGTTCGTAGCTGCCCAGCCCAGGGTGACCACGGGCAACGACCGCAAAGGGGATGATGACCGTACATTCGGACAACCATCAAGAAGGCGGAGAACCTCTTCCTCTGTTGTAGCTGCCGACTGTGTGCGCAAACCCTACAGGCCAACAACAGAAGACGAGCAGCGAATGTCCACCCTGTGTCAGGCCGCATTGGACAACGACCCAGGTGAAAAGGGCTGCTGTTTGTTTGACAAGGCGCAAGGGGAGGGGTTTACTCAAGTTGGTTGTCACAGGCCGTCGTCAAGCAAAAAGTCCACACAGCAGAGCTGAGGACTATCAATAATAGATGAAAAGAGTAAAGTACGGGAAGTCGATCGCGATGCGATGATGATGCTATAGGAGGAGCCGAAACCTATCGAGCGTGACCGAGGATCTGTCTTCTATACCGTCGCATGTAAGGAAGTCAGTCACCTCTTGAGGGACTATGATCCAGGCCTACTCCGAACGTACCGACCGGTGGTTGTAGTGGTACGGCTCCGATGAGGACCGGATACCAACCGGTTTTTTCATGTTATGGGATCGATCGGGACTTTTTGAATCCCTGCAGCAATCGGCCTGTACCCTGTACCTGGTACGTGCACATAAATAGCCGTATTGCACGTATGCACGCATAAAAACGGGACTGCTTCAACCATGTTGCATTGTTAAAGAAACAAAACATCAACCAGTCGCCGACGAAAAGGTTTTCGCGGCTCGTCTCGCGGCTCGCCCTGCTTCGCCCTTGCAATTATTTGTCCTGTTACTGCTGTTGTTGCTCGAGTCGAGTCCTGTTGACAACTGGTGCGGTACCTGGTACCTGGTACATCTTTGGCTTGCCTTGCGGCCGTGGGCATCCAGACGTTCACCATACGAGTACCTACCTACCCACAGTGGGCGGGGGGCTATCATACATACTACACACCCTGTCACTAACAAACGCATTGAAAACGGGATAACGTAGGCCTGATACAACAACAGTATGATACCTCGTATTATACATACTGTATCTATGGGAGATGTCAAGTAGTATACTACTTGACATTTCCCATAGTACTGTATCGTATAATAGGTGGCTATTCCACAGCTGCCAGATTTTGTTCCCCTCAAAACCCGCTCGTAGTGCGCGCGATCGAAGTATCCCAAGCAGCTTGCAATGAAAGATGAATTTCGACGAAATCTCCGATCGTTGTCGTTTTTTGTGTTTCTAAAAATATAGATGGCTGAGAAGGGGCTAAAAGTTGAGTGCCTGATACTACCTGGTATGCATTTAGTATTTATTATGACCAAGGTGGGGACACGAGGTGTCCCCTGCAGGTTTGCCTACGAGCAGGTCGCGTTGCCACTCCCGTGTGTTGATTGTTCAGAGAGATAGAAGAAATTAACCTTTATTCCGTTCCACCACGATGAGACTAAACAGAGGGCTCGTTGCCTCGCCCTGAACCCCTGTTTTCCTATCCAGACATGCCTCCCAAGTAATACGAATACGATCCCGTAGGAGTAATTACCTTCTACCAAAGCAGTGCCATAACAATACCGTATACTGTAAGTTGTGTACTGTATACTGTATACTGTATACAGTATGCTGTAACACACACACCCCTCGGACGCAGTTTCAGTGCAGATTTCCTCGGAAACAAAAGGGAGAGGTATGACACAAGCAACGAAAACGGCTAAGGCTTTCGGAAGATCCTCGTCGAGATCGTTCCATAGACGCGTTTAACCGTTTTACTCGTAACCCAAAAAAGTATCCCACACTACGGTATTGCCAAGCAGTTGTGTCCCCGAAAACCGTTTCCGGCTCTAAAGGGGTTAAGTATCCTCTACCGGTTGTCGCGAGAAAATCGGCATTGAAAAAAAATCCGTCGGAGTGGGTGTGTTATACCAGTATGCGCTTGTCGTATACGGTATGAACACCTTCACCAAAAGCTAATACATCTCGTCACACCGTGCCGCTAGAAGCCCTCGATCAGTTACACCTGAATTTTCTTCAGCAATATACCACCGTCGTAGCATCCGCCCCAGCTGGTTGGCAAGAGACAGGCCAGCCATGCGATACCTTAAAATGGTGTACGGTGTATGTATGCTGAGAGGAGACTGACCAAGCGTGCTGCGATAGGGGGGCAGCAATTTTCGGCATTTTTTTTGTTTCCGGCTGACGGAGGGGGAGATCCTTAACCGAACAAAACGACGTATTATACCCAATATCGTTTTTTTTTTTATATATTACGGGGGACCACAGCAAATAGGACCAGATAAAATTGTTAGCAAAAATAGGGAAATATATAGGTTTTGGTGTCTACAGTAGGTCCTATTGTGCCTACAGTAGGTCCTATTACTTATGGACCAAATACTGTTAGCAAAAATAGGGAAATGCATAGGTTTTGGTGTCTACAGCAGTAGGTCCTATTGTATCTACAGTAGGTCCTACTGGTATTAACTATGGTGCCCCGTAATAATACTGTTGTTTCGTCGTGGACCTACTTTATGTAGACCATGGTTTTGTTCATCGGGCGGCCTCGTCCATTTTTTGTTCTAGACGCGCCCAGGTTTTTTGTTTGGAGGTATCGTAGAGAGACCTCCTCCAGCGAGAAAATAACCCCAGAAAAAGAGAGGTGCGCCCCTACCGGAACATGCGCCTGACCACAAGGAAAACCCATTGCGGTCTATCATACATAAAAGCGCCACCTTCTCGATCTAAATCAGTGGCTTGTCTACATGAGCACGAGCGAGCATAAAATCATACACCTGCTGCTGCTTTGATGCTGCTGCTGCTCCTGCTGCTGCTGCTGCTGCTGCTGCTGCTGCTGCTGCTGCTGCTGCCTCGCAGAGGGTGGGTTAACGGCCCCCGATGACCTCGTGTCCCCCCTTCCTCTCCGCAAATACACCTCTCGATCGATGAACGGGGACATACATCATGTCTGCTCATCTCAAACTATAAGGCAGCAAGTTTTGCGCTCCTCTACTATATACTGCAGTTCATTCTCACTATCTTGGAGCACCTATTTACGAGACCAGTCGACGACTACGAGAACAATCGCGCGCTAAAATAGTCGCCCAGCCCACCGCCCGCCCGCCCGCGCTCGCTCGGTGTTGCTATATATGGGTCATGATGAGAGCAGTCTCCCACCAACCCGCGGTTCACACTTGTTTACCCCAACCTACTACTGTACCCACCGCCCGCAATCGCTCGCTGTTGCTGCTGTGGGCATACAGGTGCGTGGACGGCTTGCTGGCGACGCTGACCCAGATGTACAGCGACCAAGAGCCTTCGAAGGTCCGGCTGCTCACCGAGAAGGTGGCTTCCGTGTTTGCTAGGGGCAATCGCTTCGCCGACGCCACCGAGCTGGAGGAGCTCAAGCAGCTCAAGGCCGAAGCCCAGGTGTGTGCGTCCATGATTTGTGTGTGCGTGTGTGTGCACGGTTTGTCAGTGTGAAAGTATGAAGCTTTAGCTAGGTAACATAGTACGATGACGCAGTACGGGACGGACCCGACTACTTCAATACTTACTGTGCAGGTTGTCTCTGGGTACATTTGATCACTCACACGTGCTGGTTTCATATCGGCTTCTTGCCGCGCTCCAGACGCTCCTGAGAACGGGAGGGCAAACAATCACCATCCAGATGAATAACACAATAACGCCTCCACAGCAATAGAGGGGGAAACGGAGATACCATGACATTAGCCCACCTTGAATGGCCGTATATGCAGATG
>JAYJME010003707.1:0-11786 GCA_036873775.1 Costaria costata | reverse complement strand
TTTCCTTGGTTTTTAAATATATATTACACAGATGGTGGACACCATGTTATATGAACAGATATAGGATCTAGATTACCTAGAAAGGGAGAGATATGTCCGATGTGCGCAAGTTTTCCACCACCAAAAAAGTATAGTACACCCTCAGACCCGCTATTCAACCGTGCCTGCGTTTCCTGATACCTTGGCTCGCTCGTACAAGGCCAATCACGTTCGTCAGCAAATACTTCAACATCTTCGTCCGCATTGACGTGAAGATGTTTGTGAGGGACACATGTTACGATAGGTGTGGGCGAAAATTAAGTACTTTCATGCCTCTTACTTAGGGAACTCTACATCACTAATCGCTTTCAGAACTTCAAATGACGTCCCGCACCAGACCTTGGCTAGCCAGACCCCACGACATTGTCGAAGGTGCTACGTTTAGTCACTAAGTTGATGTTTAGGCCTCAACCCGAAAGAGCACCTGCGCGCAGATCGACGTTGTGCGTGACGGGACAAGGACGGGGGCGTAAGACGAAATGCATTGTATGTGCAAAATGACCACTTTGTAGACACAAAATTGCATCGAAAAGGTACTCTGTATCTTACAAACTACAGCTTAGGTTAAATGTGTACCATACTTTGAAAACCATCGACTGCCTACAGCCAAGGTGTAGAACCGCGTGATCCACAGCGTCACCAGAAATATAAGTATACCCCTTAAACATACTGTTGATAATTATATCATGGGATACTAATCCATGTTCTCAAGGGTCCAGCGCGAGGTGTAATGTGTTACTTCAGAAACATCAACCCATAATTTTGATATGGTGATGATGAGCTCTTGGTGGAGACATAGGCCATTACCGATGGAGACTACCGGTCGGCTCGTAAGTTGTACCCAAGATCATTTATACCTACGAGGGTATTCGTCTGCTCAAATCGTGGGATTAAGCCGAATGAGTAATGTTCTTGGACCGGTCATGTTTAAGAGAAACATTTTCAGTCTTCAAAAACAATTCAACCCGAAAAAACATAATACAGCAGTAGAGTTGTTCACTACTTCACAGGAAACAATTGATCGCATCGGACCGGTAACGATCCTCATCGACAGAAGTTCATCCTGCCGTATTGCGATTTAGTGCAGGATCTGATTTCAAGGCGTCAACCGGGCAAAATAGACAATAAACATATGATAAAGATCAGGAACGTAAACGTGATATGAACAGAGTTTGGCCCCCTTAACGTTCGATCTGCCGCAAAACATTCAACACACAAAATAAAACAGTCTGTCTCCACATCATAGACCAAGTATATGTACTGATTCCCGTACACAAATCGACGCTGACAAAACATTATACGGTATTGATAGCCGGTTGAAGTTGCTAGCGTGGTGAGCTCGACTGACCTCGGTAAGACTGATCCATTCGGTCTCGGCGAGTCCGACGGTGGCGAGCTTGATGGTGTGTACGTCGGTGGCGTCGATGCCGAACGAGGTGAACGTCGATGTCGGGGATGAATCGAACTGGCCTACGAAAGCGCCGTTGACGAGTACCTGCGATGAAGGTAAACAGTATATAAAACGGTTTGCATTCACATGTGGGAAGTCGATTATTAACCCATGTGGGTTGTATGGCCGCGCAATGAACTTCCCTCATATCTCTGAGGGAAACACCAAAAACGAGTTTATTGGCCGGTATACCAATACCACTTTAAACCGGGGCTCAGCTATCAGGAAAAGTTTACTCGTGTCTATGTATCAAACAATACTAAGGCCATATGTTATGGTGTGGAATGATTAACCTTCACCACCCACGGCCCAAAGTTCCTAACAAAACTTTGAATAATGATGTTCGCGCCCTGCGGTCCACACGCTTTGCATAAGCTAACAACACATCCAAGAACACTAAGTGGGCCCCTCGTGATACCTTCTGTGATTTTACTCGATAAGGGAACACATCGTAAATTTCCCAGACTTATCTGACACGAGACGTAAGCAGCACTTTGTCCAAAATATTTATATATTTAGCCAGCGGTAACGTTCATGACTCGCGTAGTTAGTTAAGACGATTGCAACAACACAATTGACTGGTGTTTATAGGGTAGCGGGCGCACATTTAGCTCCTCTCTTCTCTCGACCGATCAGAGGAACTACGAAGAGTGACTGCCCTACGTACATATTATTTGGTTTGACCTTTGACGCAAATTGATTTCGTATTTAAACCCACCTTAAGGCTGTTTGAAACGTCGAGCCAACAGAAACACCAAGGCCTGTTTTGATAGCAAAGGGGTCATTTGCTGGAGTAGCCTAAAAATGGTTGTGATTACGGAGGTAGCCACCCTACCAGATAACCCAGTCAAATGGTTGGCGCCCAGAACTCAATCCATCTCGGATCGCCGGACTCTAGCCACTCCTTAACAAATACCTCGAGAGTGCGGGAGCGCGAGGTGTTCTTCCAGAATGCCACCTGGACGTCCACTATATCTTGGATGTCTTGGAACGAGAACTCGATGTAGCAAACCGTTCCACTCTCGACAATGGACTGTGAACAGGACCACCTCGACTCAGCGTCATCGCTGTCCCCATCCCGGGTCAGCGCGGGGGCACACCCATCCTCCATGCAGCCGTTTTGACCGCTGGCTTGGCCAGGGCGCATGTCGTAGGCGTTGGCTGACACGCCGACGGTCGTCATGGTCCCGACCTCGACGTAATTGGTGACGCAAGAGGAGTTCGGGTCGATGCAGTCGAAGCCGTTGACGCCGCACGTGAAGTCGTCGGTGCTGACGCAGTCGCATTCGCAGCAGTCGCCACCGTCGTAATCTGAAACGCGAAAGAGACCCAAGCAAACCAAACTCTATTGAGACGGGGGAGGGGGGCGTTCTACCATAGGGGTATCACAGTTTGGCCATTTTCTATTTTCTGGAGGAAGGGAATCTTTAACAAAGTTTACCACTGCGAAAAAAGACCACCACAACTTCCAAGTAGTTTCAGATTTGTCCATACAGGCTAAAATGAGCGAAGAACACTGGAACTCCCCAACATCGTTACTGTGTTTCAATACAGGCGTGCTACGATAGGGGAGCACCGGTTTACCTCTGAGACTCCTCTTTTTAGGATATATGTACCTCTAACCCACATAATCTTTTAAGTCAACTAAAAGTGCAACCCAATTGAAACACCCACGACCTACGGATAGAAACCGATCATTTTGCCAAAACAAAATGACACCCTGACGATTTTGGATTAAGCATCTCCGCTCAGAAACAAAAAAGGCGAACAAAAATGCTATTTCTATCGTAGCACGCGACGATATCATTTTCAAGTTATACACCTCGACCACGAGATTGTTCATGGGGTTGTCCATTTATGTAATAACTAATTTTCATCTTATGTGCGAGGTTAGACTCATGAAACGCTCAGGTGCCCCCTGCCGCAGCATGCGCTGGGAAGACGTCATGGGTGGATAATATTCTATATCGGCTCAATGAAAACCCAATGAAAACCAGGGACATTAAAGTTTTCGATCTCCCAATGCAAGAAAGTACGGAAACCACAAAAAATCGACAACAACGAAACACTCAGTGGAGGCGTTCCAAAGGCAGTGAAGGAGGGCCAAACGTTTGGTGCATGGTGGGACAAACGAAACAGTTGGCAGTGTCGAACGACATTATATATCAACTCTCTCGAGGATAGTAGACCAGAGCGAGCATTTCATACGTACATCAAACGACATATGGACTGCCGCACCAGGACCAGCTCTCAGTAGAAGCTCCAAACGAAGACACGTCACCAATAATATCAATCCTACCTCACACGATACAAACCCTAAATCTCCGTAGACCCGTATCCCCTTATTGTCATAAATGTCGGCTGGGATACAAAATCACAGCTCAAGCGGCCTGGCCGAACAGTTGTTGGAATAATTGGACCCACCGCATTTCTCTTGGTTGTTGGTGAAATCGCAGTCTCCGTCGCTAATAAAGTCGTCGATGCACGGCTGGAATTCAAAGCTGTTCGAGAAGAAACGGTCGTCATCAAAAGGATAGTAGGTGTCGTCCGCAAGCATGGTCACGTCGTCGTCGTCGACGCAAGGGGCAAGAGGGTCGACGCATGCGAAACCCCCAGTGTCTTCGTCGCCGCAGGTGTACTCGTCGGTGCTGACGCAGGTGCACTCACAGCAGTCGCCACCGTCGTACCCTGATGAGGTAAAACCGAACGGCGGAAAAAACTTGAGTCATCAATGGTGGGTGCAGCGGTTGAAGACGCGTCCTATGGTAGGTCAAGCCGTACACAGCAGTTTACGGCCAAAATGTTTCTGACTGGAGGGAACTCTGAACCGAGGGACTGCTCAAGATGGTTGGAAGGAAGGCCATTCGTGACATACACGTACTGTAGACTAGACACATGCTACGATAGGGGTACACTTTCGTTTGGCTGAGGTTCCCCACTTCTTGAGGGTTTTGTACCTAATCCAAAAACCCAACTTTGAGACATACTGTGAGCTAAATTAACCCGATGCACCATCCAAGGCCTAGGTACACAATTACCTATGGTGAAAAAAACAATGATCAAGTCCCGACGATTTTGGGTTAAGTAGCTCCCGTCGTTCAGAAAATATTTTGGCCAAAAGGCTGCATAACTTACGGTCCACAGTGGGTGACCACCACCCTGCTCAGAGTGAGTGTCACGAAACAATCAGCAATATGATTGTTTTGCATCCCTGTCATGGGTTTCTGAATGGGGTTGCACTTTTGGTTGACTCAAAATCAGTTTTTGGGTGAACGTGCCGAGCTCCTAAAGTAAGGAGCCTCAGAAAAAATAGGTGCACCTCTATCTTGGCACGCCTCCATATGAGAAACAAATATGTTTTGAATGACCACCGAGTACCTGGTGTACCGCGTGAAGACGCAATGTCCGTTATACGCTCGCAAACAAAGCAGAATCGAAAGCAAACCCACAGAAAACACCCTGGGATGAATGCAGGGTAAATAAAAACCTGACGACCCAAACTCTCGATGTAGCGACACTTTGGCGAAACGAACAAACTCAAGGGGCGCCTGGGCGGTAAATTCCAGCAAAACTATCAATAGACACGCGGCATACACCACCGTGTCAAACAAGGGCGGCAGTTACTAAAGACTCGCAAGGGATGTGGTAACATGGAATCTCGGAGAGGGACAGGCAAAATCGTGGGTTAACGAGGTATCGTGAACGATACCGTAATGAGGCAGGCGCGGGGCACCGCGCAACACAAGACAAGTGGGTAAACGACGATAATTCCATAGCGGCAAGAGGTTTCCGCAAAACAACTTTTTGACAAATCGGACAGGACAAGATCTATACGATACAGTATATATATAGCCTGGTTCAAATTCCCACGCCGGTATTTTTTTCAACGTCAAGTCTCCACGCTGTTTGTTCAAATGATAATAAAAAAAATAAATTGCACCCAAAAACAAAAATCGTTTTCCATAAACGACCAAGCTGGTCTTGGTTTGTTCGGTTCGCAGATACTGTTCTTGAGTTTTTGCTTTTTCCAGGATAGTTGAGTCTTAGAGGGTGTTTATTAACTCCCGCCGAGAAAATAAACACCATTCGGTCAGTTTTGAGCAAGACCTCAAAGAACGTGGGTGGGATAAGGTTCTGGGTCCATGTTTGAAAAGTGGCGTTGCCACTTTTGTTTTTAGCTTCGGCGTAAGATCCACTTCAGTAGTTAAAAAATTGAGTTTGTATTGATCCTAAGTGGACGCGTGCCACGGTAGAGGTAGCACTTTTGGGATTTTTTGTTTTTGAGTGACGGAGCTCCTTATCCCAAGTTCGTCTGGGTTTTTGTTTTTGTTTTTGCAATATGATTGCTTTGTATACCTAGGTCATGGGCTTTTTAATCGAGTTGCACTTTTGGTTGACTCAAAATCAGTTTTTGGGCGAAGCACAGGGCTCTTAAAATGAGGAGTCTCAGAAAAAAACCGGTGCACCTCTATCGTAGCACGCCTTAGTGGCCAATTCTACGATTGTCGGTAGGACGTTTTTCAGACATGCCTTGGAGTTTATGGAATCGACTCGGTTCGAAAAATCATAAAAAGACGAAAAGCCTCAGAAAACAACTGGTGCACACCTCTACCATGGCAGGGTGTCTTTGAACGCCAAGCGACTAGTGTACCGAACGATGTCGACGATACCTTCCGAAAGCCGACATATTCGTTGTTTGTTCTTCCCCCCCCACGGTTTGAAGGAAATAGCGTTTGAAACCCGTAAATTCCAGGGGGAGTGTTAAACACTGTGTTATATGGTACTTTCCTAGAATTCCTTAGAAGCCTATGAGAATTTCCCAAACACAGTTTCGTTTCGTACACTTTACCCCATGTAGGTCTTGTGTGTCGAGACTACTGTACTCGTAGCATTTAACCTTCATCGGTTGGGTGTCAGACCCCCTATGTAGAGGAGCTACATACCTGGTAATACTCAACGGGGCTTTCACGTGTACGGTAGCACGCACCTGTAGACATATCTTCTTGACCCTACCTAAGGAACTTGGCTGCAACCACTGTAAGGGAACACATCATCTCAAAACCTCGTAGCGTGATATAAATATACCCAATAGATAAAAAGGGGTGAGCAAGGAAGAAAGGGAGCCCTGAAAAGAGTTCGTTTACACCCTAGATCCAGGAAGGCGCGTTTAAGATTGGAAACCTGGTACCGCTCACCGCACTCCTCGTTGTTGTTGATGCGGTCGCAGTCGCCGTCAGAAAAAAAACGAGGGGTGCATGGGTCCAGGCTTGTCGTTGTCCTGTCGTCTGTAAATGTCTCCGTGGTCGGGAGGACCGTGACGTCGTCGTCATCGACGCACGGAGCACTTGGGTCGATACACGAGAAACCGCCATTGCGTCCATCGCCGCACGTGAACTCCTCGCCGCTGACGCACGTGCATTCGCAGCAATCGCCACCGTCGTATCCTGTTGAGCGCGCGGGCGGGGGGGGGCGGGGGGGCGGGGGGCTTAGTCATATGTTGACTGCCTTGGTCATCATTTCCCGTAGGCCACGCATCCGGTTTGAGACGGAGGACCGTTCCTACTCCTGATGGATACATTTTTGGCACACCTGAGCATATTCGTCCACCTCGAATCGAGTACTGGTACCCATAGTTTTCCATTCTGGCATGTCCAGGTCCCTTGCACGAAATCTAAGTTTTGAGAGTTTTCGCGCCGTTCGTTGGGCCGTGTAAGGACGTACATTTTCCTGTACATTTCTTAATCTTCGGAAGACCTCCAATTTTTCTTGTCCCGTTTCTTTTTTTGTTAACGCTAGCCTCTACCATGTTCCTAGCCTTTCTTTGCGGATGTCTTGTACCCATTTAACTTGTCTTAGAACATCACTGTCTGTTTTAGATTTCCCTCTATTTCCATATGTTATTTATGTACTACGTTATGGCACCTTATTCCAGCTCGCCCTTCCGTGAATTTCTTCCATATCTTATTTTACGATGGCTGGCAACCTGGTATTTGGCGCATTCCATACTATTTAGTGCCATTTCAATTTTCTCATGTCTCTATTTGTTTAAAGTGGGTACTTTCCCGCTTTTGCTCGTCGTATCGTAGCATTCTTGTGTTGTTTTAGCTGCGGTCAAATGTCAATGTTGGTATCACTTTGCATATTTTACGTTTTATTTCCATACTTCGCGCGGTGTTGTGGGGGGGGGGTACTCTAGCGCCTTTGACCAAACTCAAGAGAATTCCGTGGGGAGGAATTTTGAAGTGCCAAACACTTAACGAGGCCAACATACCAGGGTAACGTGCTGCGAAAGAGTTTTGGTAGTAGGTGGGGCAGGTGCAACACAGGCGTCGCCATCGCGGTAGACTGTCGCGGGTTGCGCACATTGACGTAGCGCGCATAGACCGGTGCTATAGTTGGGGGGTGAGGGGCACTTTAATGTCCGTTGGTTTCATCTAATCAGCGCCATTCATAAGAGTGACCACCTTACAGTCTTCCAGTCTTTAGGTTTTATGAATTTGGTCGTTCGCTGTATGTCTCTAGGTTTTATGAATTTAGTCATTCGCTATATGTCTCTATTAATAGGTTATACCTGGTATGAATTTGGTCGTTCGCTATATGCGCCCTCTACGGATTGCTTGAACCGCTGCGTAACCAAAACGAACCAAATACCTAAATTCAGATCGATACTACACTCGTCGGGCAGGCCTGATTGCGGTAGTGATAAAATCGGGGTAATCTCCCTATTGTGGCAATAGACTTGTGTAGGAAGACACAGTAGTTTAGATAGGAGCTCGTGCAGCCGGATTTGAAAACAACTGAGGTTCAAGTTGCAAGATATTAAACGGCACCTCAGATGAGAGATCAGTACGATTTCTCGACGCTCGGACGCGGGCTGCCCCAGGGGTGTCAATTTAGGGCAAAACTGTTTCTGCCGGACAAGACTCCACAACTTTTAAATACGGTAAACTACTCAATACAATCGTTCTACAAAACCACATTCGATTCGTGTTTCACAGCAAGTACCCATCGGATCGTTCACATGGTTAAGCGTACATTGTTTTCCCAAAGACAGAGTTTGGCGAGAATTTTTGAGTGTCTCAAAGTGGAGAGAGTCACAAACCGTGTAGATGCGCCGGTTCTTAGCACGATGCAGTGTACCCGTCGAGCGACTCACGACCACCTCACGGCTCTTCGCGCGAGGTGAAAAGCAGAATATCTGCCTGATCGGGGGAAAACCCCGCATGGTCCGTGCCGGCAGAGTTAGGGTGCGAGGGTCTATTGTCGCACGACTACGGGTAGGCATATTAAATGTGTACACCACAAATACAGCAAGAGTTATCGGTTTCAAGACCCCGTGGGATACTTCGAAAAAGCCTGTTGGGTTTTGTAGTTAATACTTCGTACCGGGTATGTATTACCGTGGGGATTATTGTTGCGTTCCAATGCTTACAACACACTCAACAGGCTTAAGCAGAAATCAGTTGAGCATTTACGTTTAAAGACAGGTAGAGACGTAGTTACGTTGGCATGGTTAGTCCAAGTATCCCTGAGGAAAAAATGTGCAAGACAACATAACAACGCAGAAGACCCTATGAAAACGACTTACCGCAGTTCTTGTTGTTGTTGACCAGGTCGCAGTCGCCATCGGAGAAAAAACCAGGAATGCAGCCCAACGAGGTGCTGGAGTAAGCGTTAACGCTGCTCGAAAAAAGGGCCAACGCGGAGCTCAAAACCACGAGGCCGACGGAATGGTGGCGTTGGATCTTCATCGGTAGGCTTAAATTGGACGGGGGTCAGATTACGTGTTCTACTTCCTCGCAGCGTAGTTGGCCTGCAATGCAATCAAATTTCCAGGCAAACAAGGTTTCCAATTAAATTAATGGATACAAGACAGTTGTCAGGCCCACCGGATGCGTCAGCATTAACAACCCGGAGCCTAAAGTGAGAACCGGCGGACGGGTTATTTTAGAAAGCAAACCAATTGTGTACAACTCCCAACAAAAAAAGTTCATAGTCTTGTGGGGCTGTACAGCAGCCTAAGAATGAGCTGTCGCTCAGGCTGGAAGTCCTCGGCATCGCCACGGTAGCCAGCATCTAGAGAAATCACAATAGAGCCAGCGTATATCACTCTTTTCGCCCACCCGAAGGCACGAGATGGAGCAAGACCGTTCTGACGAGCTCCTCTCACAGGGCTGGCCAAGGGGTTTCGCAGGATCATTTTTTGTTCTCTGATAACACCGCATGGTTCTGGAGATAAGGCTTGGTTCTCATTTTATGCTTCGTTCCCATTTTTCCGAAACACTCTAGTAGGGTGAAGAATCAGCACGGACAATGGGTGCGCTGGATGTCGACGAGTAGGAGAACGGTTTAATGTGAAGACCACACACACCGCTGTGAGCGGGAAATAATGGGATTAGCCGCAAATAACCGCACGTATATACGAGACTGAACTGCATCATCAATTTCAACTACTCACGGAGTCGGGACGTTTCTCCAACAATTGAATTAATTATATGCGGAGTCCACAGGTGGGCAGGTAAAAAAAACGTATATATGCGATATGACCTGGTATTTTACGTATGATTCCTATAAAAGAAAACACGTCAGCTGTGAGATCTATGCTATGGCACACGCAAACACGCCTCACACCAATGCCAAAAAACACCAAAACATTGTCGTTTGGGAGATCTAGTAAGATATTGGTATTGCCCTCGATAGAATGCAGACGAGCGCTGTTTCCAGTGCCTCTTTTTTTCTCGTGGTGGCGTCGAAATTGACTTGGTTATTGTGTAGAAACGGACTTTGTTCTATTGATAGTGTGTGGGTCGAGAAGGACTTGATTTTAGGGCCTGGGTCGTCGACCAGACACGTATTATGTGGTGTACGGCAAAAACGCCTGACACTCAACGCCCAAAATCACATAAACAATCATTTGGGAGATCAGGAATATGTGGTGCATCTAATGTATATTTCTAGTTTACTCGTAGTATAGCATAACATCTAAATATCTGATGAATCCCCCCAAAAAGGCATTAATCGATATATATGTTAGATAACACAAGCATGGTCATACCGGTGTGAAATTCGATGCAAATCGACGAGAAGTGGGAAAGCTGAAACGAGAAGTGGGAAAGCTAAACCCTCTGCGCGATAAAAACTGTACGCACGTACCGTAGTGGGGAGGGGATAAAAGATCCTGTTTAGTGACCCCGGATCTGAGTTACTGCTATTAATAGGGGGGAGCTGGAGTTGAATAGAAGAGCGAAGATAATAAATCGGAAGGAGAGGAGAGAGAGTATATATACCCTTTTTCCAGCCCACCAGGGAACTCCTATAAAAATAGTCAATTTTCGTGACCACGGACGTCATTGTGGTGGTTGGTGCGAGAACAACAACAGCCACATGGTTTTTGAGGTGGCCGCTCGCTGTGGTCTATTAATATTTCAAATACTAGTTTGATGGCGTTAATATAGTCGCGGTTTCGATTGTCGGTACGCATGTGGAGTGAATAGAGACCCCAGCAGCTACTGCCGAGATCACCTAAAACAAACGTGGGTACGCACAATTCAACGACATACGACGGGGAAAGAGAGCAAGTGCCGACCGCTGACCCCTCCTCGCGACAAACATTAAACTATCGTACCGTAGTGGGGGGGGGGGGGGGTAATCGTTTTCCCGCGTGTTCATTGTTTTTTTCACTTCTATCATATAAAAATGGTGTCTCTTCGCCCTCCCTCCCCCAGGCTTGAGAGTATTCAAGTCGGCGTATTCTCTTGCGTGAGACGCGTGCTACACTAATAGACGTTGCACTTTTTGCCTTTTTGTTTCTAAATGACGTGGCTTCTTAACCCTTTCACCACCGGAAAAAGTATCCCACACTATATCCAAGTAGGTTTGTCCCCAAAAGCCGTTTCCGGCTCTTAAGGGGTTAAACCAAAATCGTCGGGGTGTCATTCTTTTTCTGCAATATTATATTTTTTGTACCTAGGTCATGAATTTTACAATCGGGTTCACTTTTAGTTTACTCATAATCAGTTAGTGGGTGAAGTACAGTGCTCCGAAAGCGAGGAGCCTATTGAAAAAGCTGCTGCACCTCTATCGCAGCACGTGTCGTAATGTTTCATTTTCTTTCTCGTCACATTTTGAATTCCTTTCAATTTGATTTGTTTTGGTTCGTTTCTGTTTACCTCGACTTCCGATTTCCTTTTCTATTTTTAGGGTTGATAATAATATGCGGTCGCCCCGGTGTCCTGCAGCCAGTAGTCATACAACACGTCTATTTTCACCTGAGGTGACGTTTAGCCTGAGTTTCGAT
>JAYJME010003706.1:0-11786 GCA_036873775.1 Costaria costata | reverse complement strand
CATGCCGTCGACGATGAAGGCCCGCCGCCCCTTCCGCTTGGCCTCCAACCCCTGGGCGACAGAGCTGAGCGGCACTACTCCCCAAGGCTACCACGCCAATCTTGCCACCCCGCGTGCGCGCTACGTGGGCCAGGACTGCGCTGCTCAGAGCTACGATTCCCAAGCCGTGTCTTCTAGTCCTTCTAGCCCGCCGGCCTTGCAAGGTGAGATGGGGGAGGGTTGCCGCAAGTTCGCTTTTTGTTTTTCGCCAAATTCGCGCTCTCTGATCGATTGCTTGCGGCCGACTGCTTGCGGTGTATAGTGGGTTCTGCTATGTAGCTGCTGTACGAGTAGTGCCAATGAACCCTGTTCAACCAGGCGTATTTACTTTTTTTCTTTTTCTTTTGAACGAGAGAAGATACATAACCCCCCTCCCTGCCTCGTCTTCGTTTCTAGCATCCATGCTATTAATACGATGGTTGAGGTGCACCATTTGTTTTCCGAGGCTCTTCACTTTAAGAGCTCCTTATCATACCACACCACACTGTTCTTGAGTAAAAACTGGAAGGGCAGCCCGATGAGCAAAACCCATGGACTAGGCATTTAAAAAAGTCATATCGCCAAACAAGGATGACATTCGGACGATTTTATTGGGTTAAGGAGCGCCCCGTTATCCAGAAACAAATCAGCCAAAAAGTGCAACCTCTTATCATACCACCGCGCCTTTATGTGCGTTTTTGAGTACTCTGTTGGCGTGTGATCTTGGCGTGAGTTTTGCGTGTTTGGGCGTGTTTTTTGGCGTGAGTTTTGCGCCTGTGCTTGGTCTGGACCTTACTATTGTCTGCGCCTCTGCCGTGGCCTGTACGGTAGCGCCCCGCTCTTGGTGATCTCGTCTCGACATTGAGTACTGCGGCGTATGATCTCTTGCCGAGCACCGCGCCACCTGGAAAGTTTTTTTTTTCGTGAAAATACCGGCGATTTTTATCTGTTCCATATTCCAGTTGAAAGAAATACCAGGTTGTGAGTTCAGCGGGGGGGTCACGGTCCGACCATTTTCGTGCTATTTACGGGGGGCCATAGTTTATATATAGGACCTACTGTAGACACAATAGGGCCTCTACTGCTGTAGACACCAAGACCTATAGATTTCCCTATTTTTGCTAGCCATATTTGGTCCATAGTTAGTAGGACCTACTGTAGACACAATAGAACCTACTGCTGTAGACACCAAAACCGACATATTTCCCTATTTTTGCTAACACTATTTGGTCCATAGTTAATAAGACCTACTGTTGACACAATAGAACTTACTGTAGACACCAAAACCTATATATTTCCCTATGTTTGCAAACAATACTTGGTCCAATTTACTATGGTCCCCCGTAATATTAGAATGCTACGATAGCGGTAGCACTTTTTGGCACATTTTTTTTTTTTTTTAACTAACGGGGGGGCTCCTTAACCGACGAACCGCCCAAAATCTCGTCACAACAATTTTTTTGATTATACCAAATACGGTTTGTCGTAAACCTTAACTCATGGGATTTCTTCCTCCGGTTGCCCGCGCATTTTTGTCCCCAAGCCATTTTTCTTTGTTAAAAAAAGATAGAGATATAATACCTCCTCAATTGGGCGAGCCCCAGAAAAGAACATACTTCGAAGTACTACTATTAATAATAGTGGCATGCAAGAGAACCCACTCCCCTCGGGGGCGGTTTTTCCAAGCCGGTAATCTCGACAATCTTGGGGAGGCGTGCTAACCAAGCCGAGGGACGCGTCTTACGTATACTGCATGTCTGTGGAAAAAGGCCTCGACGATATATTTTCCAGAAGTCACCCGCTTTCAATTTATTACGGGGGACCTAGAGTAAATATAAATAGGACCAAATATTGTTAGTAACAATAGGTAAATATATAGGTTTTTGTGTTTACGGTAGGTCCTATTGTGTCTACAGTAGGTCCTATTAACTATGAACCAAATATTGGTAGCAAAAAATAGGGAAACAAATAGGTTTTGGTGCCTACAGTAGGTCCTATTGTGTCTACAGTAGGTCCTATTGTGTCTACAGTAGGTCCTATTAACTATGGTCCTCCGTAATAGACCACTTCGTTAGTATTACTGATGCGTCGAGAAAATGTTTCGGGAAATGCCAATTACATCTACACATGGCGCGTGCTCCGATAGCGGTAGCAGTGTTTGGCTGAACCTGTTTCTGAACGACGGGGCTCCTTAACCCCAAATCGTCGGAGTTTAGTTCCTTTTCCGCACGATTTCAGTTGCATGCCTAGGCCATGGGAATATTCGTGCGGTATCAGTTATATTTTGCTCCAAATCAGCATTCGAGAGAGGTCTTGAAGCTCCTCAAGTGAGGAACACCCTTACATAACATCATGGAACAACACCTCTGTCGTGGCATGTGTCACCATGTCACGACATATTGTTGTTAGAGTACCACAGGAATATGATGTTTACCTCGTGAGGACGCGGCGGGAAGATTGTCACTGCAGCCAAACGCCCGTATGCACTTGGACCACGTCGTCGGTCTCAGGGACGATAAAGGCTCCGTGACCCAAACGCTAACCGAATACGTTCATCCAAACTCCAACAAACGTGTGTCGGGAAAGCTAAGGTGCAATATCGCGGCCCTTACTGATGTCTCGAAACTTTCTCGTAAGCACGTAGGTGGTAATAGTTGTTCAAGAATATTTAACACGGGCAGATAGAACCACAAGTAGATCGCTCCTACGCTAGAAAAAGTATACATATTCTAATGATAAATGCATTTTCGTGGCTTAGGGGCAATGTTTATCGTTTTACACACTTGTCGGACTCTTTGACAATGCATGTCACGACTGTTGATGATTTGAAAGGGTGCCTGCTTAGAGTTTCGTATTCAATTTACGCTATATCTGCGGATGCCAAGCATCTTTATACCAGTGCATACCGCCCGAACGTGTGGCTAATAATCGCCAAGCGGCCTTCCCTCCGGCGCACATAAACTAGACACTAGAAACACAAGCCAACAAGTCGGGAAATTTGGCTCAAACCGGGCAGGACTATAATATAAACAAAACAAATAACACGCGATTGGTCGCTATGATTTCGATGCCACAGTTTTAATGTATCCAGCGATCGTTTGAAATGCCTGCTGGAATCCAGGCACCCGAAACACACCCGAATGCTTCATAGTATGCCGTTAGAGAGCGCCACACTGATGATGCCGACTTGACAAGGCCAATCTATATATTAGTTTTCTATCAAAGCCTTTATGCGTGCCTGGAAGAACATGTAACACAGATTTTAAGAATACATGTTCATGTCGATGCACTGATCATACGCTATTACACACCCGTCGCTTACGAGTTTCCTCGACAAACCCATGACTACGTTTGCTATTGCTGGACCCAGCTCGCACCAGGAAAGTCTTACTTTGTCCGATCGAGTTTATAGACTCTAGTTAGATCGAACGGCTGAGAAAAACAGTGTTTTTTTCGGGAAAACACGTCAGATCCGAAACCTATCGGTATTGATACTTCTGTCAGGTTAAGCGAAGGGTTCTAACGATATTACACCCACAGCGGACGAAACCGTGTAAAATAGCCAGGATTATCCTTCAACTTTTGTTGTTGGCCACTGAGGAAACTCACAGAAAAATGTTGTCCAGTTGAGAAGCGTAGAGGTTTGCCAACATGTGCCATCGACTTGGAAACAGAGTTATGTGAATTATATTTAGCTTAGCTTGTATCGGGTTCAAAGCACAGGTGACCATTCCTGCGGAACCGATGTTTTTTTCTATTTTGAGTCGTTCTACACTAAAAATAGGCTCCCCCACATCTCTTTAACGGAATCGCCGGTGTTTTGAAACCAGGTCCCGGCCGTAACTTCTGAAACACGGTGCCTCTTTCCACCCCGGCGTCATCGGTCAATGGTCCCTTGTAAACAAGAAAATATGTGAACATGTGTATTTTAAAGCATCTATCTTCGTGTCGAGCAGCCCTTTAAAGATATTTAAAGAAAATCGCTGGTTTTGTGAGGGGGCTGTCCGAGAATCAGACTTTTGCTATTTGTTGGGCCACCGTCTGACTACTTCGTACGGGCCCGTATTTTCTTCGTTTACTCTAAGTTAACAGTGCAGACGACACATCAAGAAGCCTGCAAACATATGGTGAACGCCGTTTCGTCATGCGTGTTGTACCTATGGTTCTAAGCTCCAGCATGTAAAAAACAAAATCCCCTACTTTTAAGTGTTCTTCAACTTTTTGATGGTGATGGCTGGCAATTTTGATTGCACGAAGTCACCTCCTGAATCGTTTCTGGGTCTCCACGACTGCTGTCTGCACCTGACGACCTCACGCATCCAATACGGGGCTCGCTTCGAATCCGCTGACGGTCGTTCCTTGTGATGTGCAGTAGTTATCCGCAAGTGAAGTTGAAATGTTCGGTTGGGGGTTGTGCTTTTGTCTGAGCTCGTGTCTTCCGGATTTCACCCACTTTCTACCACTGCAGCACCCCAGTTATTGCAAACTGTGGTATGTTTAGGCTACGGAGAGGAGTCCTGGAATTATTCGGGAGAGGATTCAGTACAAAACCGCGACTGCACGCCAAGGTGAACATCATCTTGGCAGGATACATCAAGCTTTAATCTGGTCGTTGGGCGTAATGCTGGTGATCGCACGTGGTGAGGCCAGAAGTCCGTTCGATTGCCAAAAACGTAGAGGTATCTATAAACAACCGTAGTAGCTACCAATACATTACGACCCTGTCTGGTTGACTTAGTAAGGCCTTATTAACGTGAACTACGATACGGGGGGTGCAGGCTCGTGGGCACGGTCAGCTTAAACTTTGAAAGTAGAACTGCCCAGATGTACAACCAAATGACTTGGCGAAGGGTGAACAGCGGGACGCGGACGGGTGCCAGAGCCAAGTCAGCGGCAATAGGCGCGGATATGGCCGGTGTTGTATGCCTGGAACAAAGGCCCGAGTGGGAAGCGTTCGATTCGAAATTAGATTCAATACTTCACACGCTCATAAAGCCAATACAATGTATATATATATTGTTCACGGAGGTTAGTCCGGGAGGCACCAGGGCCAAGGTGCGAGAGGTACCCCAATTGATAATAGCGAAATTATCCCGTTCATACCTCACTTAACATCCTGTTCGACTCAATACCATCTAGTGGGGCAAGTAACTAATGGTATACATGGCAGTGCGTACCGCAAAAACGAAAACGCGCAACTATGTTAATATTCTAAATAGCAGGATAACTACTCTTGCCCTTTGGTGAAGCCTACTGAACACCTATGGTCGCGAACGTGCACTCCCCACGGTAGCCTTTCATAGGTTTGTCTGGGCTGAAGCCTACTGAACACCTAAGGTCGCGAACGTGCACTCCCCACGGTAGCCTTTCATAGGTTTGTCTGGGCTGAAGCCTACTAAACACCTAAGGTCGCGAACGTGCACTCCCCACGGTAGCCTTTCATAAGTTTGTCTGGGCAGAATACACAATTGTGCGGACAAAAACTATCTTCGCTCGACCGCGGCCCCATATATAGATGAAATGCCACATGGTTAGCGAACCAATATAGCTGGTCGGCTGCATTCCATCACGAATATGGAAGCCACACGAACGAGCCAAAAAAGCGCGACCCATTTTTTTACCCAGTTCCTTTCTATTTAAACTGATAGTTTGAGCGTTATGTTTGAGTTCAAACTAGAGAGGAGAAGTGACGGTGTCAAACCGAGTGAATTCACCACATCCCGAGAAGCACGTTTCAGAGGCCGGTATACAACCGGACGTTTTTAGACCTTTCCTCGGTGAAGTTTCAGAGAACCACCGTAACCGCAGGAGATCGACCATGTCAGCGCCATCTCATGAAGAGCGAACAATGTCAAAAGCACGATAACATAGCCACAATCACGGGGGATCGAATGGTGGCGTTTGTTTGTTCGGTGTCTTCAAGAGACACGCGGAAGGGCCACGGTAACTATTCGGGTTTTGAGTTGGTACACCCTTCGCAGGTGGTAGCACAAGTTTGAGCTGGTAGCTGTCAAAACTATTTGGCTGGCGTCTTCAAAACGCAGAAGAAGGTATATATTGAAAGTGCCGCTTGAGGGAAAGAAATACTTGAGGAAACTATTAACTTCTGAAGTCCATACTTATTGGTACTCGCACTCTGTAAAGAGAAGAGCAGATCAAAGTATATCAGACGGCAGAGAGGATTGCGAGTGAGCACAGAGGGGTGTTTTACGTTGATGTCGTCTACAGAACTGCTACGCTCGAAAATAATTGAACTTTGAGCCTGTCAAGAACGGTCCTTCAGATCTAGATCAAAGAACAGACTTTGTGTTGGTATCTGAAACTTCCCAAAATATTCCGCAGCTACGTGAATCTTTCCTTCTATAGCAAGTGTATCATGTTCTGTTATGAGCCGTCAGTGATTCGACCGCTGCTGTTACTCTACGTGACGTATATTATACGTATACAGACAGGTACACTGCTGCTCACTATGAAGCTGCACGGCAGTCTCCACTGAACATGAAATATTACGTAGGCTGTTGTACTACTAGAGTTGCTACTGAACATTGATGACGACAATAGGCTGCTATGGCCTACCTGGTATGTCCTAACAGTAACAACACCACGGCGTTTTTGTTTCTGTTTCCGTGATATCATTACCGTGGTCCTAAGGCTCCATCTCTTACGAACATAAACAAATCTAGCACCACTCGGTTCCCCGTGGTTGTGGCTTTGTATTGATGACTTTGATACTGTTCGTCCCTCATGAATGACGCTGATATCGTCGATATCCTAAATTACCGTAGAAACCAAAAAAAGTAACAAGGGCAGCTCTGGAACTATTGTAGGTGACGAAATTCACATAATTATACAAAATAGCAACTTAAACAACATGCATAAATATGTAGACCGTCCACACGCGTGGTTTCATCTGCGTACAACTTCGCGAGGAGGGGCGATGAAAATGAGAGGTCAATATATGTTCTTCAGCTTGACCGGCCGTTCGTCGCGGAGTATGTCCGAATTGGCATAAAGTTGTCGCATGCGACGAGTTGGAATTGGGCCGGTAACAACCCAATCTTCCTTTCCGAGACAAGACTAAGCACGATCACGTTTGGAAAACGAAGGAGCTGCTGTGAACAAAAATAAGATTGTGATAAATCGCGACATTTTGTTCGCGTCCCGGCATCGGCCGACGTCCACTCCCGCACAATATCCTGTCCCCGCGTCCAGTGGCTGGGTTTAGTCATATTGTTTGCCATCAATACCTGAACATCAGCGGCACCTTGTGCGTTGCCGGGAATCCGCTGGGCCTTTCCGGACATCCCAGAATGAGAATGTTGGCGTGTGAAGGCGCTTGCCCCATATGATTGTATCAACCGATAGCAACTGACGAAACCGACAACCTCTTCACGCTACATTCTCACAAGGTACACTGCCAAGGACTGCATCGCCTACGACAACCGCAAACAGACGATGGCTGATGATTGGTATTTACGGTGATTTGTCCCCTTCTCGAATGACGACAATACGGTCAGAAACATATGCCATGAATCAGGTAACCACGAAGGGGATAAATTGAACGATTGACATGGGTCTAGGAACCGCGAAATCGGATATGGCAAGGTGCAGGACGTTCGCGCTGGCTCCAGCAACCGTATCAGCCGTAGCGGCACACTAATACGAGGCCCTATAATTTAAACCCACAACGACTTGCGAGTGTGGTCGTTTAACTACAGCGTGTTTTATGGCGATGGAGAATAGCGACGAACGTACTTCCGGGAATAATCACGAGGACGTGGTTCATGCGCAATTGTTACTGCACCAGCCTAACTGTTGGAGTAATAAATTCTCCCAAACAAGCGTCTTACCCAATCGATTAAGTTGTAGAAACAATCGTATGTGTGGTCGTCGTTGGGAGGCGGCTGGGTTTGGGTCGGTTGGAAAACAACATACTTAGCTGACCATTCACAACCTGGCAAATCAGCGCTCCTTGCTTTCTGGAGTGTGTGTGGGGGGAGCTCATGTTCCAAGGGGATGCACGAAAACGATCCACTGCCGCGGACAGGTTAGTCGTGCTTTGTCCATGATACCCGACGTGCACCATGCAGGCCTTATTGAAATGCAAAGGTCTATGGTCATACGACCACGGCCATGCATGATAATCAGTAAGCCCCCTGGTTGTATCGGTGGCGAGAACTAGCTGTCTGGTTTCTTAACTCACCTCCCTCATGGTCCGCGGAATTGTGAGCGAAGACGCAGGCACCGTCGACATTTACATTCGAGTCGTGGGCATATATCGCACCTGCAAATGCAAGAAGAACGTCGTTAATTGGGATTATGGCATCGTCGCAAGACGTCGGCATGCATATAAATAGCGCTGGTACATATCATTTAACCCTGGGACTACAGTACTGCGCTGTACAGAATAAAATACCTGCCTGTACCGTCACGTATGTTGTGCCCCACTCGGGAGTGCAGTGCAACGAGGTAGATAGGGGGCTGAGCGTCTTGGTACGAAAGCGGAGTGCCAACGGGCGATTTATCACACAGCCCGGAACGATATGGCAACGATGTATCAACCCTAAGCCGTTGGCAGCACCCACCAGCCTACTGCCAACCGATTTGAATTTTGACGATAACGTTGGCAACGAGGTGAGACAGGAGCAGCGGTGGTCTTGGAAAAGGTAACTACAGTCTGCAGTATGACATACCCGCTGCCCAAAATAATCGCATAACAGGATATTTGCGAATCATAGTTGCGTAAGATCTGGAAATGTACTTCGGGAAATGATATATAGAGATACTGTAGCCCGGTTTAATCAAACCCCTCACACCGATAGTAGCAGGAGCTGTCGGCGAGCCAACGCTGTTCGAGGTATATATAGAGTGGGGAAGAATATAATACAGGCAAATGCCATGTAAACCACCGGTGAGAAGTCCTGTCAGCCCAAACAGCATGCCCTGATACTACCTGAGATTGCTACTGGTTCATGGTATGTTTTGAGTGCCAGCTTAAAACTGCCCCTTTATCGCATTCACACCGACCTCACGGCGCATGTAGCTATCTATTTCCGACACCTGTCACTGCTGTCAATTCGACAATCTATTTCCGACACCTGCCTCAATCACACACGCTAGAGTGAGTCTAGCGTGGGGTGGTCTGGTTAGTAGAACCTTGAACTGGCGTTGTTGCGCTAGAAAGTAAAACCAAACAAGCAATACCGTTTCCAAACACTTGTCAACGACCAGCATCAACGGAATCCATCAAACATTTTGGCAAAAACGTTGTTGTTTCTGCTAAAACATAGTTCCAGAGCATGGCCCGTTGGAGATTGTTCAATAAATACGTTTCGTGATGAACGCCTGATTCAGTCAGCAGGTGTCATATTATGTTAGCGCAGCCTTCCAAGGTAGCAACACAAACAAGAGTGACCTGCTGTATGTACCACCCCTCGAACAATGCCAGCAGAGGAAGCCATAGGTACCACGGCGATACGGACTCAGTTTTCGATCCGAAAACACTTTCAAAGCACTTGGACGTTGTGGATAGTAGCAAACAATACCCCACCATGCCCGAATTTGATTTTTGAGGACGGTAATACCATTGGGTTCTGGAGGAGCATCCCTGACCAACGCTCCTTGTTGATAAGCATCAAGCACACGCAAGAGTGGCAAGTGTAGAAGAATGGGCAGATCACAAACGTCTGTATTCGCCTCATCTCTTTGCCTGTATTCGCCGTCATTCACCGACGTTGGGAGTGCCAGCTACTTTGCAAAATGCGTCAACTACGGCACACGGTAAGTGCTGCTCTGAGAGGACTCCAACTAGGTTAGGGCGGGTGTTGCCGCTATCTTGTCACCCCCGCAACCAGAAACAATTTCCACCGTTTTTTTATGCCTGACCAACAGTACTAAAGGGTAGAATGTTTCTCCGTGACAGGCGTAGCACAACTCCAGGCCAAAGAAAATAGGGGCAGTGCAAAATATAGGCAAGCAGTCTGCAAGTCTGTGGTAATTTCGACAACAAAATTGCTTTAAAGTCTGAATATCACAGTGCGTGTGTCGGTCCATACATATTTGAGATTCGCTTGTACTTGCTCAATGCAAGGGACGTACCAGCTTGTTGAAGACGCGTGCTACGATCGAGGTTGGACTTTTTGGCGTTTTTGTTTCTGAATAACGGAGCTCCTGAACCCAACATCCTCCGAATGTCATTATTGATTAACAATATGGTTTTTTGAATGCCTAGTCCATGGGTTTTCATATCTGGCTGCCCTTCCGGTTTACTCAAAACAATGTTCAGGTGTGATATAGAGCTCCTAACCTAAAGAGCCTCAGACACAAAATGGTGCACCTCTATCGTAGCATGGGCATATAACACTAAAAATTGTCCCCCACGAATACCTCTTGAAACATCTACTGTCTCGAATGTGACATATTTTGTATCATACTTGTCCCAATAAACGATCAAATACGGTGACATAGCGGGATAATGTTTAAGGACCAACGGCTGACGCCAGGGTCGAACATGTACCGCAACAACCACATTCCTTGACATAGGTCAATACAGGTGAGGCAGTCCAGCAGAAATACTATACGTTTCACTTTTTTCGGAACGAGCCGGGTCCAGGCGCTTCACGGTATGGCTTTAAAACGTTTGGTGAAAATATCCGAAGGAATCACAGCGTAGTGCCAATGTCAAGTAATATCCCCCGTCAAACGTAGATCCTACGTTGAGAGTAAACGCTTGTCAGGTATGCCGCTAATCATTCGTTTTTATTGACAAAACTCCAAATGACTGCGTCGTGGTTGGGATATCTTGACGTTGTTGTTGTTCTCACATTAACTCATCGCTAAAATCAAGCCCGTCGTGACAGGACAGGCTCCAATAACTCTGAAGTGGAAAGTGCACGCATGGTCTATGAACGGAAGGCGGCCCAATTTCAAACGCATTTTCTTAGGGTTTGTTTGGTCGGCAATGTGAGATATTCCACAGGCACAATATCGGGAAATCCAATTCAAACGGAAACAACTGACAAAGAAAAACCAAACATGATAAGAGGCTAACCCCTCGGCAAGCACGTGTGCAAACAATCACCATGAATCTCCAAACACAGTGTGCATATCCGACTCGAAATCAGGTTTGGGGTCATAAGCATAAACCAGCTTGTACCTGCTTGTGGGTCTCCGCACTTGCTCTACAGCAGTCCGCCTCTATTGCTACTGCAGTTTGCCATTGCCCACAAGTTGACGACCATCGACTATGTCATGTGCGCATGCTTACGGTACGCGGACGATTGACACATCATCCGACCGCACATTCTATCGTCATCTCACTCCACCCTAAGGTATTGGAGCGCTATTTGGTATTATTGCGAAGTTGCCAATTTTACAAAGTACCTAACGTTCGACGTATGCATATCACGTTGTTGGTATCCGGGAGTCTAACAGCCCGTACAGTACACCCGCATGTCGTGTTTCGTGCATTGTTTGACTATATCGTCTAGCAAATATATGTAATCATGCTAGTGGTACTCTGAACTATGCCAGCGCAGGGCCGGTACTGCGGGCAAAAAAACAACAGAAAAAAGGCATGTAAGGGCGACCATCCACAGGCACGAAATAACCCACCCACGTACTAGCCGACCCACTTCGCCCACCCACCTACCCACCAACCCATCCACTCACTCACAATGTACTACAGGAAAACAGCAGGGCCGGTACGGCAATGATACGTACGCATTGTGCGCGTAACACGGCCGCCCCCCCCCCCCCCGCCCCCCTTA
>JAYJME010003705.1:0-11786 GCA_036873775.1 Costaria costata | reverse complement strand
GGGAAAGAGCCGAAACAGAAACTCAACCCAAAGGAGTTAAAAAGGGGGGGGGGGGAGGGAACTCAAATCGTGCAAGGCCGTAGTCGTAAGACCATAAGCAAACGCTCGAGCTTGAGTACTTGGGCGGGGCTATCAGCGCAGGTTGAGACCGCAGAAGAAGTGTTGAGATAACGCGTCGACTCCAGAGGGCATGGGCGTGCTTCGGGCGGTATAAGATGGAATTGTATGGCCGTCCGGGTGTGCGCTTACGCCTGAAGGTGCGGATGCTGAGAGCCGAGGTAATTGAGAGGCTGCTCTACGGGTGCTACTCTACGGATGCGCCACGTGGAGCCCGAGCATGGCTTATTGCGGCAAGCTGCAGCAGGTCCACCACCAGATGCTCCTCCGATGCCCCGGCTGGCGGAAGCGAAAGCGTGAAGACCGCATTCTATCATATGCCAACGAGCTCTCCTCCAGACTCCGAGAGCGTTGAGACGATGGTATGCAGACGAATTACACTGTTCGCGGGCTTCGTGGCGCGTATGGGAGAGGAGCGCCTGCCGAAGAGGACGGTCTTTGGGAAGGTGGTCGCGGGTAAGTTAAGGGCGTCAACGGGGGACAGGAGTGGGGCTAGATGAGGCACCTTGAGGAGGACCTAAACGCGTCCGGCATGAAGTTCGAGTGGCGCGAGGCAGAACAAAAGGGCGTCAGATGGTTCAAACGGGTCGAGAAAAGGGCAGAGATCTTCATGCGAAAGTGGCATGACGGCAAGAGGAAGGCAACGACGGCAGAGCGACGCCAGACGGTTGTAACCACGACTCTAACCGTTGGCGCCAAGGCCCGAGCGCGGGGAGGGAGGCGGGGAAAGGGTGGGGAGGCTGTCTGCCCAACGGACTGACGCCTGGGTGTGGCCTTCGTCGTATGACGCGCCTCTCCCGTCGATACCCAAGAATTTAGCATAGTTCCGCCCGGACACCCTTGCTTTTCCATATCCCCCAGTTACTCTGTATTTTGGTGTTTTTTCTCGCTTCTCCTCTCTCATTGTTCCTTATGCCTCTTTCCTTGTTCCTTATGCCTCTTCCCTCTTTCCCATCTTTGCTGTTCTCTTTTTTCCTATTCCTTTTTATTTTTCCTTCGCGTTTTTCCGTCTGTGTTAAGGTATTAGTCTGTTGGGCTACTGGTAAAAGGTTAACCTTCACCTACCCACAAACTAAGCCTTATAACACCCTCCCCCCCTTCTGAACAGCGGGGTCTTTTGTCTTCGTATGGGGCTGTACGTGCCTAGTCCGAAGTTCTTAACAATCTCTGGGGACCCAGAGAGAGTGTTTTATCAGATTCTTGACATGAGGAAATTCACTTGAAAAGGTGTTTGTTTATGGTGGACGTGAGATTCGAACTCACGACCAGCCGATCTCATGTCCGCCGACGATGCCATATGTTATGGCATTAGTCTGTTGGGCTACTGGTGAAAGGTCAACCTTCATCTACCCACAAACTAAGCCTTATAACATTGGTATAAGAACCAACTTCTACCCAACATCCATCAGTAGTACCCCCAGCGTCCTTTCTGATTCTTCTTCCTAGAGAGATTCAAATAATGGTGTGGTCACAGAGTACTCGAGAGTATTACACGTGAGCATCGCTCGTGCTTGGCCCGACGCGACTTGATCTGCACGCTTCTTCTGTTGACCTGCCATTTTGCGTGCTTTCCTCGCGGCGGCCTTGCTGTAGTAGTAGTACAAGCATCATAAGCAAACCGACGTTTGCTGACAAACAAACGAACGTACGTCGTGTTGTTTGCGGCTTCATCGATACGCTTCGTCTGGACAGCACTCAGGAGCGCGTACGCATTACTCGTGCAAGCAGTGTAAAATGGCACGCTGAAGTGGTGGGATGAGCGATTTTTACTTGCTAATAGAGTGGATACTTGATAATAAAACGGAAAGTCCGTGGGGATGGAGTGCGCCAAAAACGTTTTGTTTTCTTTCGTGAACAGGAACATGGTTCAAAAAGGCGGGCTAACCCTCAATTATGTGATCGCCCTATATAGTAGCCAAGAACACAAACATTTTCTACAAGCGGTGTGTGCTGGTATCATACGTGGTCAGCTCGGCATCATTAGCCAAGAACACAAACGTTTTCTACGAGCGGTGTGTGCTCGTATCATACGTGGTCAGCTCGGCATCATTGAACGAGAAACGAGAGCCGCCAAAGCCACAGCAAGCGTAGTCGTTGTTGGCAAAATGTCATCGATGATACCAGTACACTGCTGTCATCGTATGATACACTCTGCTGGTGGGCGGAGATAGAAATGTACCAGGCTGACTTGCGGCGATAGGCTGCAGCAATGACAGCAGCCAAGCCAGTGTCGGCGCTGCTGTAGGATACTGCTGTGTGGTAGTTAGAGGCTCAGACCCACCCTACGTAGTTCCACAGTGCTCACACCTCGGTCGCGAGCAATCGTACGTACTTGGCAAAATGTCATCGATGATATAATACCAGTCCACTGCTGTCCTCGGATGATACACTCTGCTGGGCGGAGCTAGAAATGTACCAGGCTGACTTGCAGCGATATGCAGCAGCAGTGACAGCAGCCAAGCCAGTGTCGGCGCTGCTGTAGGATACTGCTGTGTGGTAGTTAGGGGTCCGACCCACCATACGTGGTGCCACAGTGCTCACACCACGGTCGCGAGCAACCGTACGTACTTGGCAAAATGTCATCGATGATATAATACCAATGCACTGCTGGCATCGTATGATACACTCTGCTCGTGGGCGGAGCTAGAAATGTACCACGCTGACTTGCGGCGATATGCAGCAGCAGTGACAGTAGCCAAGCCAGTGTCGGCGCTGCTGTAGGATACTACTGTGTGGTAGTTAGGGGCTCCGACCCACCCTATGTAGTGTCACAATGCTCACACCTCGGTCGGTGGTGTGTGGCGTGGGCCGGCCAGGCGCCTGGGTACAAAAACGTTTGGCCGCTGGTGTATAGAAAGTAGACGATAAAAAATCTCGATCCCTCTCGGATTGCAAGAACTACACCATTTTTCACGTTTGACATCGATCGACAAACCCAACGACTGCGTCATGAAATCCAAACGTATCGCGCTGGTTAGGGGCTCCGACCCACCCTATATAGTGTCACAGTGCTTGCACCACGGTCGGTGACATGTGGATTGGTCCGGCCAGGCGTCTGGTAAAAATACATTTGGCAGCTCATATTATATGTTGAAAGCAGGCGACAAAACTCTCGATCCCTCTCCGATGGCAAAAATTAGAACTTTTCGAAGGTTTGGACGAAGATCGTATAATATGACATCGCTGGCAACCTCTCGCTCCCTAGACCACGGATCCCAACGGTCACGTTTGACATCGATCGACAAACCCAACGACTGCGTCATGAGATCTAAACGGATCGCGCTGGTTAGGGGCTCCGACCCACCCTAGTATCACAGTGCTTGCACCACGGTCGGTGATATGTGGCATGGTCCGGCCAGCGTCTACAGTAGTAAAAATACATTTGGCAGCTGATATGTTTAAAACAGGCGACAAAACTCTCGATCCCTCGCCGATGGCAAAAATTATAACTTTTCGAAGGTTTGGACGAAGACCGTATGACACCGCGGGCAACCTCTTGCCCCCTAGACCACGGATCCCAATGGTACCTTCGAGGCCGTCATGAATATTCACTGGCCTTGCCCGGTATGAAGCGGGTTGACCGTGGGTTGATTCCATATCCAGATCGAAGTTCGACATCGAAGGTCAATCGTCGCATGACCGCAGGTGTGCGTGCTGTGTGCGTCTTCTTGTGTGCGGGGGAGCGATTATCAATTGATAATAGAGTGGATACTTGATAATAGAGTGGAAAGTGCCCTCCAAAAAGTGGAACAAAATTCAATATTAAAATCCTATACCAAAGTGCAATACAACAGTGAGGTCAAAATCCCATACTGAAATTCTATACGAAAGTGGCATCAAACTCAAAATTAATTTAATTCCGATTTTTTTAACCTCCCTGATAGATTACCAAAGAGTAAACTCTTAGAAATATGTAGACAGCGTGATACCGACAAAATAACTTTAAAAAAGAGTTAAATGCAGATTTTCGATAATTTACAAAAACAAATCTCTCTCATATTGAACAAACACTATCACGCCGTCGCAGGTTGGCACAGAGCAACATTGTGAACGCGTATACTCGCGACACGCTTGTCACCGTAGCCACGGCGAGCAGTGCGGTAGCTACTGATGTGGCTGAATGTTTTTCGATGAACCGCTCTCTGATACTCGTATCATATGTACATCTCTCTGCTGTTTATCGCATCATAGCCCAGGGCATGGTATGCACGCGTACGAAGCACAACACCAACAGCCTCTCCTTCGTACGTGCCTGGTATCATACAGACGCAGGGAAGGATGATGCGGCACACACATATGATACATTGTGTACCTGTCTGTATCACTCGCGTGCACAGTGAGTAGCGTACGAGTACCAGTACTTCTCTTCTTCTACATGTTGTGGCGTCTGCTAGGACCATCGTCCATCCTCCAGCCGTACTCACTCAAGGGATTTTTAGTGATGTAACCAGGGGGGTCCGAACATTTTGTTTTCGACACCTTACGTCGAAAATGGTCAGAATGCAAAAAAATCGGAGCACTGTGATCGCTGGACGATTTAGCACAAAACAAGGTTTTTCTGAATTTTTCCAAAAACCAATCACTTGGTTTTAAAGACCCCCCTAACCCTGAGGCTCAAGGGTGGGGGCCTTTAAAGCCAAGTAATTGGTTTTTGGAAAAAATCAGAAAAAAAAATGTTTTGTGCTAAATCGCCCAGCGATCACAGTGCTCCGATTTGTTTTCCATTCTGACCATTTTAGATAGTTAGGTGGTGTCGAAAAAAAACTTTCCTGGGCTCCCCTGATGTAACAGGGATGCACGCAAGCATGTATGTACATATCGTACGTTTTTCGGATACTCAGTCTCTCCGAAAGGAAACCAGAAGAAAACTCTCTCGGTACGAGAAAGGGTCGTACTGAGTACAGTCAGTAACACATGACTCGGATGCGGCGGGATACGAGTACGATATTCAAGTTTTATACAACAATTACTATCGAGTTTTATTTGCGTCGGTGACAGGGCACACGGCTTAGGCGTGCGATTACATCAACGTCACGTTGGGTTAACGGGTCTGGCTCGTCGTCAGCCGTCTCCATAGTCGCGGGGCGCCGAGAGATGGAATTATACGATTCGATGCTCGGAGGTTCCGAGATTCTGGAAAAATATTTCCTCGAACCGTAACAAACCCCGACGTAGTGCCGTAGTAGAGACTAGGCCCCAACTCGAAAGGCTAGTTAGATTTTTGTTTTATGCTAGTTTCAAAAGCAAGGTGCAAAATTTATGCATTTTAAAACAGTGCCATTAAGGCTTACTTTTTTTCAACTAAATCTACCTTTTTCTGAACTAAGGCTGATTTATAAATGTTTAGGCACATATTTCTACATTTTGTATGCACCTCAAAAACAAAAACCCGATCACATAAGTATGCACCTCAAAACATTTTCGCGCTTCGCGCTCAGATATTTTGCATTTTTTGTTTTATGGGCTTGTTTTTAGTGCTTTGGGCGTATTGCCTTTTCTAAGGCTACTTATGTTTTTCTAGGCACCCCCTAAGACAAAATTAGGCACCCACAATTTTTTTAGGCACCCAAAAAAAAAAGAGGCACCCAAAATTGATTTATGCGACTTGAAGTTAAACTAAGGCTAGTTATTTAAGGCGTTTTTTATGCTACTTTATTTTAAAATATGCAAATTATGCACTACTAGTCTTTCGAGTTGGGGCCTACTGTGTAGTAGAGACTTCGCGACGCGGCAGACCTCGATGAACAGCTGTGGCCCCCGGCTGGCGATAGGAGAGCTAGCCAAGGAAAGCTGAGAAGAGGAGAGGACTGTGCCACGAGTGTGGAGTACCGTTCGTCAGCTAGTTCGGAGACGCTCGCAAGGGTGGGCGTGGTGGCCCGGATAGATTGATGCACCATCTGGCGAGAAATGCGGCGCAATTGCTACTACTAGTGGTACACCGCGGCTACGCCAGCGGGGCCGGTATACATACAGCAACGGCTCGCGTGACGTGATAACACCGGTAATATGAACACTAACTAGTCTCGAACTAACTGACGCACCCACCCACCCACCACCCACCCACGCTCCAACACAACAATCCACCCACCAACCCATCGATCCATCCACCATGTACTGCAGCAGCACAGAAGTACCTAAAGCAGTACACACCCACCTACTATCTGCCCGACCGGCACATACACCAACTCCCACCGGGCCGCCCACCCATACGGTACTGCTGCTGTATACGCCAACGTACTGATGTAGGCACTACTGAATGCACTGCGCGCATGGTATACCTGGAGTGTGACACATTCAGCGGCAGTCGCAGTCTATCCTTGTAAAACGTACCTGCACCTCTGTACGTATTTTACGTAACATCATATATTACGTGCGCCTGAATACTGCGTGCCGGTATGCACGTACCCTATACTGCTATAGTTAATCTGCTGTAAGCTCCTCCTTTACGTTCACGGTGTGCCTGATATGGCACATCAGCAATATTATAGCGTACGAAACAAAATACGTACGAAACAACAAACTGTGTGGTTCCCGGTGACATTATATAGCAAAACCCACCGCCAAAAACCCGGGGGAGGGATGATATTACGTGCGCCTGAATGAAACGTGCCGGTATGCACGTGCTCTGTACGCTCCCGCTCTACGTTCGCGGTGCACCTGGTATGGCACAGCAGCAGCATAGCGTACAAAACAATACGTATGAAACAACTATCTGTTGTGGGTTTTCCGGTGACGAAATGTAGAAAAAACTACAGGCAAAATCCCGGGGGGGGATGATAGCATATCATCCCCGAAAAAAAACGCCTACGATAAAGATGGAAATCCAAAAACGGGGGCACGAAATAAAATACCTCGGGGATATTTGAGAGTTTGTTATGGCTCAAGAATTCTCGCATTAGTCTTTCTACTGCAGGCACAGACACGTTCCCAGTCGTGCTGAAAAGAAAGCCTGCCAATGATGTGGCGCTAGCCGCCGACACCAGCTGTGACCGGCCCCCGTCCCCGAGGGGTCCCCGTCGACTCTTACATCACTACGAAACCCCCCCGAAAAATTAATGGAACAGGCTAACCCGAAAACTTACGCCCCGCTCCTTCCCCAGCGAGGCTAAGCAAAACCTCACACCATAAGGCCAGCCTGACCATTGCTTATACATTCCACTCTCTGCACGATCCCGGTGTTTTCATTTTTATTTTTTACCCCGTTTCGGCGAGTGCGGAGGAGACCTTTTTTGCTCCTTCCCCCGCCTCCCGCACGTACGTCATGAAAGCCCGGGACTTCCATCTACCGGCCCGCTGAATCTGCATCTCCGGAACCCCTTGGGCCGCCAGTTGGGTTGCCCCCCCGATTCGCCCCGAGTGCAAGGCAAATTGCCCGGGGTCTCTACCGCTGCTCCCGACCATGAGTCGCAAGGCTGCTACCGCCTCCGACCGCGTGAACGTCTTCCAGCCCCCCGGCGTAAGCCTGACCATCAGAGGAGCCCCCCCAGGTAGCTGCGGGTGCACCGCAAGGAGTTCCAGCAGAGCCTCGAAAGCCCCCGCCGGAGCACCGCCCGGTACTCCCGCCTTCGCAACGCGGGTCCGGGTGATCGTGATCCCCCTCCTCTTCTGATCGGTCTTGGACGCTTCGAACCGGACTTTCACCGCGTTCGCGAACGCCCGATTCTCGAACGCGACCACGCCCCCCTCTCGTACGAAGGTGAGGCAATTCCGCGTCAGACAAAACTCGGGGTGAACCTTCCCGTTCGCGTACGCCCACAACTCCGACGCCCGGCACAACAGAAAATATGACAACGCGAGCCCCAGCCAGAGGACGTTCCCGCCGTCCGCCAAGCTCGTGACTACCTGCCTCCCTTGCGACAAAAGGGACCAGGTCAGCGGCAACCTGACCTGCGCCTTCTTTCTGTCCGAACCCCCCTGCGCTCTCTCGATCCCCTTTCCTACCGCTACGATCATACGATGCGTGGTCGGCAACTCCCAACCACCGTACATTCTGTGGAAGAACTGGATCGCGGCTAGATACCCCCTTACCGTCGAGAGCTGGTTGTTGTGGACGAAAAACCGACAGGCCATGAATTCCGTCAACTCCGACACCACTTGGTTGGGGTTGTCAGGGTCGGGCCTCAACCACGGCCCCTTGCCTTGGGCCCGCCGCTCCGCGACCCAGATTTTCCACTTCCCGGCATACTGCTTTTGTGTACTCCCCCCCACGGACCCGACCGCGAGCGTTTCGACCAAACGCGCGACCTCCCTCTTGTCTCCTTCCTTATTGTGCCCCGTTCCTACAGTGACGCGAAGCGACGCAGAATGGAGACGGCAACGAAAGAACGAAAAGGGGGAGAGGGGGGGGCGCCGAGTGGCCCGGGAGGCGTCGCGCGCGACAATCAATTTTCAATCGGCCCGTTCGTCATGAGATTCCACAACCGCACGTCGTGCCGGTGAACAACGTTCTTGACCTGAAGCACGACGTCAAATATCTTTGACCCCTGTTTTCCGATCCGTCGTTCCACCCAGTCGTCGCTGCCAGTCAGGTCGCTGACCTTCGCGGCCAGATCGGGACGAGGCCAACGCGAGATACCGTCAGCCAGCGTATTTTTGACGCCTGGTACGTGCTTGGCTTCGTGGCTCCAACCGCCCTTAATTTCGAGGCGGCCAAGCATTCTCATAAGTAAACAAGCGCGCTTGTCCCTCGCTCCGCCGCACCGGTTCACCCACGATACGGCGGCCATGTTGTCGCCACGCAAAACTACGGGGTCGCCCGGTGCCTCCGGCCTATCCCCGATCAGTTCTAACATCACCCACGCTGTCACTACCATTCCCAGGAGCTCGAGCAGGTTGATCGTAATCGAACACGTTTCGCGCGCATCCGCCTTGCGTTTTAACTCGGCCGTCAGTTCCGGTGGCAGATCGTATCTCCAATACACCTTTTTTTCTACACAGTACCCTCCGACCGCGTCGAAACTCGCGTCGGAGAAGTAGTGTCTTTTGGCCGGTCTCTTTAGGGCGGTGTAACAAGGCGCACAAATAGTTTCCCCCGCCTGGAGAAGTTTTCGAGCTATTGCCCACTTCCACCAGAGTAGGTCGGCGTGGAACTCGTGGCCAAGCGCCACAAGGTTCTGGTTCCTAGTGTCTCGCTCGTCGTGCAGCCCGGTAAGTCTCAACAGACGCCACACGAAATACCTGCCCGCGCGCACTACGTATGTGAGATTCCACAACTTCCCGGCCATGCTAAGAACGTCCCTCGCTTTTGCGCGTCGTCTGTTCGCGGGCCAGTGGTCGCACAGTAGTCTCTTTATGGCCTGGGTTTTTTCGCGTGTCAATGCGATAGTCATCGTGTGCGAATCGATAGTAAAACCTAGAGCGTCGATCGTGACGTCCCAGTCCGTACTCTTCTTGGGCGCGAGTATCGGGGTGACACCGGGCTCGCCGCGCCCGAACAACCGCACATGCTCGGATGCCAGCGATGCCGAAGCGACGAGGGCGGTCAAGTCGTCGTCGGAGTGCTGGACCTTGATTAGTAGGTAGTCGTCTACGTACACGGCGGTGAAGAAACGACCGCGCTTTTCCCCCCCTGGGTGCGCTCCGATCTTTGCATCGTCGGGCACGGGGGTCGGCGCGCCTTCTTCCCAACGGTCGACTATCTTCACGTGCGCCATCATGTCGGCTCCCTCCGCGAGGATCTGAGCCGACTCTAGCGTGGTGTTACAGTGCGCGTGCTCGGCCGCCGCCGACATCACGCCCCAGAACCCCGGGGACCCCGACCACCCGAAGGTCAAGCGAAAATCAATCACCACCAATTCCCCTACGGCGTAGCAGAAATTGTGGGCCTGGTCAGGGTCTATTCTGACGTTTCGAAAAGCGTCCGACACGTCTGCCTTACTCATCAGAATTCGCTTGGTCGGGAATTTTTTTCTCAGCGTGACTAGCTCGGTGAGGAATTTAGGAAGCGCTTCGGCACATAGACACTCTGGCACGCTGTCCGAGTCGGTGTCTCGGTTCAAGCCTCCCTTTTTCTTCGTATTCTGCACCTCGAAAGAGAAATCGTTAATTATCCGAACTTTGTGCGTGACGACGGCCCCGAGGGGTGACACGCGTAGCTTCGGGATTTCATACGCGGCCGGCTTTGTTATCACTAGGCACTTTTGTCGTCTCACGTCTTCACCGAGTTTTTCCCAGATCGCTGGTAAGTGCTCGGTTACGCTACGATGATTGCCGTACTGTAGGGCGTGAGCCAGGCTTGCCCCTCCGGGCGCTGCGTTCACCGGAACCCCTTTTGTGAGTATTGTGATCAGATCATCAATTGCATCGAAACCTTTCAAGTCGCCGAAATATCGCTGTATGCACGCTGGATCGACCGGCGGGGTTGCCAGAGTCCCCCCGAGGGCTCTGGCTACGTCGCCCACCGCGCCGTGAAACAGCCGCATTAACATCGAACATATATCGGCCAGGTTGTACAGTAGAGCTTGTCTCCCACGCGGGTCGAGACCTTCTATTCCAAGTTTTTCTTTTTCTGCATGCCATCTTTTTATCAGGCGTTCGATATGAGGTCGGTTGAGCGACTCCCCATCAGGAAGCCGCGAGCGTGCTGACCCGCCCCCCATACGCGATTCGGCCGAAGCGAACGTGTGCTTGGGCACCCCTGACCGAGGCGTTTCGCCACGACGCTGCTCCGCCGACCACTGTACCGGGCCTGCCAACGTGCAGTCAGTCAAGCACGTACGGTGTGGACGTCGTCGCCCCCGTTAGGGTGGAAGAAAAAACCACGCCACCGATTTGGGGTTGTCTGTATGTGTATGTTTTTTTTGTTTTTTCTTCTTCGCCGCGATCGTTACGTCTGATCCGCGCGAAATTAGGGTATCACCCCTCGAACACGGTGCGCGACGGCAACGATGTGAGACCTGCACTGATGGGTCCAACTGCTAACGGTACTGACGAGGTGGACGGCCCTCTTGGGACGGGAACTGCCTGGGCCGTCCCCGATGCCGTCCGGAACGACGCATCGCGGGAGGTGGACCCCTTGCTGTTCGCTACCCTACGCGACCGTGGTGAAAAAACGCACCCTTCGTGACCCCTGCGCGCGGATGGCAACCGAACGACTTCGATTCCTTTACTTTTTGTACTGACAGGGTAGGCAGCCCTATTACCACGGCGCTGAGTGAGCCCCCCGCACTGCCGTAACGGCCGACACGTCGCGGGGGGAGGAACCTATCCCTTGCACTCCAAACAGCGGCCGGGGTGCCGTGCGCACCCTGCGCGTGCCCGGCACGGACGGCCCGAGCCTCCGTGTCCGTCACCGCTGGTCAAGCCTCTTTATCACGTACCGCCATCCCGCGTCTGTCACTACTGGTCAAACCTCTTTTGTCATGTACCCCCATCACGTGTCTGTCACTGCGTGTTAAGAATAGCATATCGGCGTGAATGGGCGCCGCCTGCGCGGCTGGGACCCCCGGACCGCTCCGCGCGCGCGCGCAATCACCCGAATGGTACTCACCGTGAAACAGGGCCGGCGAAACCGATCCCGGCATGGGTGCGCTGGGGAGTCCCACGGACCTCCCGAGGTCGGCGAAAACAGCACTCGCTCCGCCTCGCGCCCCCCTTTCCCCCGCGGTCGGCCCTGCCTGCCGGCAGAGCCCGTGTTGGCCGTTGCTGCCACCCCCCCCCCCCGGCCCCCG
>JAYJME010003704.1:0-11787 GCA_036873775.1 Costaria costata | reverse complement strand
TACACCCCCCCTCCCCGCCTCCCCCCTCACCAGCGAAAACAAACTAGGATAGGTCTCTAAACCAAGTGAAACCAAGGGACAAAATGTGACCGAAGGCCTCTGTTCCGGGTGCTCTTTGTCAAATGGGGAATTACGATGCAGCATCGGCGGCGCCAGCGTGGAAGTTCTTCCTTGTAGTGGGGAGGTGTACCTTCGATTGTTTCTTGCGGCGCACGTGGGATGCACCATTCAAACACTACTGTACTTAATAAACATCGACGAGCTAGGATACAGGAATACCACCGTGTTCCACGTTTGCCGGATCCCGTGCAAATCACTCCGTGAAGTCCCGTTTGTATATAAATTATCTACCAGCGTAAGATCAATTTGTGACGTTCTACATGACATAGGTCCTACACAGTCCTTGATTCAAGATTTGGGCGAATCATTGTACAGGCACGCCTAGCAGTAGATGATACCAGCTCGTTGTTTAGAAAGTCTGCAGAAGACGGTTTCGTCCGGCGGGAAGGCCTTGTCGTTACTTATCTGTGTGAAGGCCTGTGGTTGGTCAGGACAACCGTTTACCGCCAGCGCCCGCGTTAAGTCCTTTACAACCAAACCGGCAAGGTCGCCGTCTTTAGTTCTTGATGGCGGTCAGTATGATACAAAATATGTCACATTCGAGGAGATATTGCAAGCGGTATTCAAGGCGGACAAACGTTTGGGTAATATGCCTGAACCAACTCGCAGTGTAAAAAGCTGTAGTGCCAACAATCATATTGACGCCTTTGTTTGCCATATTGTAAAAAGTCCTTTTCATGGAAGGATGCGTACGTATTTCCGTTTTTGACGTAGTCTGTCGGTTTGTCGGTCTATTTTGCACTGTCTGTTGGTATCAATGGTGATTTGGGATTTTGCTAGGTTGGGGGAACTGTACGTTGCAGATTTCAACAAACCTGGCATCTACAAGAACGGGCAAGCTTGCGCTAACGCGCGGGATTTATTTCGTCGGAAGCCGTCGAGAGTCGGTCGCGGTCGCTGTCTTGCTGTGGCTTTGGTATCGGTGCTGCTGAGTGGTTTCGATTTGCGGCTGTTTTTTTTTCTTTTGCCATCACACACAGCCTGCTACTACGAGGCGTCCTTGCCTCATTTACCTCTCTACTAGTATTATAGCGAAATATAATTTAGTAGCATATATATAGTTCCTGGTATTTTATGTTTGAGTACAATGTCGCTATAATATAAACGATACATGTGCCAAGGTGTTTGCGGCTGACGAGGCAGCGATTAATATGAAAGCGATCCCGAAACGATTGGCACCCGGAAGGACTAGTCTGTATAGATCGATTGCACGCAATGTGTAATCTTATGCTATACGAAGAACTAAAACAATGGTTGATTTCGCCACCAACAGTTATATATTTTTGTTTAACCACCTGCAATAATGAGGTCAACAATTAGTGCCACGATAGGGGTGGCAGGGTTTGACCGATACTGTTTCTCGCTGATGCGGTTCCTCAACTGAAGGACTACATACTATTTTTCAGGGTTCCTTAGGGTGCGGGTTTTCGTATCGGTTCGGTGCGGCTCGGTGGGGTTAACCGCATCGCGCCGCACCGTAGGATTTTTGCCGTCTTCAAAACCGCACCGCACTGCTCCATAAGATTTATGATATCGTAAAACCGCACCGAACCGCACCGTAGGCTTTCCTGTTTCTGAAAACCGCACCGCACCGCACCGCACCGTGAAAGTAAAACCGCACCGAACCTCACCGAAATATTTATAATTTATGAAAACCGCACCAAACCGCACCATAGGTTTTCCGATTTATCAAAAACGCACTGAACCGCGCCGTAGGACATGAAACAGCACCGAACCGCACCGTCGTGGGCTTGACGACATCCTTTCTATATCTTCAGGGTTCTTTACCGTGCAATGTCGGTTCCTTGCGGTTAACCGCACCGCGCCGCACCGTAGGAGTTTTGGCCTCTTGAAAACCGCACCGCACCGCACCGTGAGAATGAAAACCGCACCACCGCAGCGTAGGATTCCTGATTGCTGAAAACCGCACCGAACCGCGCCGTACGAGTTTATTTTTCTTGAAACCGCACCGTGTACGGACGGATGACCGTAAAGAACCCTGCTATTTTCAAGAAAATATTTCGTCATATTTTACGTCTAGGCCATGGAAGTTTCGTCGGTTTGCTCCCTCCCTTTTTCCTGAAGTCAATTTTTATTATGCCAGAGAGGTCCTCACGTGAGGAGTCTCCGGAGCAAATGGGTGCATCTCTATAGTATCATGCGTCGATTGCCGCCGGTGAACGACACCTGGACCCCTAGGTTGTATGTAAAACCAATACTGCAATAATGTTTGTACTGTCGAACTGCAGTATCTTTGGAATTACGGGTACAAGGCCGCGATGTATCTCTCGCAACATGTACATCTCGCGTCAAGTACACGATGGCCCTAAACCAACAAAGCAAAAACCATACAATCACCCTAGCAACCAATATTCTAAAACTAACGCAAACAACAGCCCAGTGAGTCGTGCTACGTTAGTTCTGTAGTAAATAAATTTACCCGAACGCAAAGAGTGTACGTAAAGCCCCAAGCTGAAGGTACTCAATGGCCTCATTCGAATGAAAGCGTCATTATTCATGGAAGCACGTGAAGTACACAATGCAGTATCTCTATTCCGTTAGTAAATACGTCAATCCGAAAGCAACAATGACCATGAAAACTGACCTCAGATCGCTTGGAAGTTAGTATTCAAAGTTTCCAGCTCTCTATATCACCCCTTATTACCGCAGCTCAAGCAAAAGGGTAATGGCAGGAAACAAATTACAAAACTCCATACAAGTCGCACGCTGAAAACAAATACTCTCCGAGTTCCAATGACTTCAGCACCTACAACAAGTCACACAATCGGCAACTGCTCCCGAAACAAAACGCGGCACACGGCACAACGCTCCACACCAAAAAAGGGGCGTCAGGGTTGTATTACAGCAAGAGCTGAAAAAAAGGCACATTGACACTGCAGGCCGCAAGCTACCAAACAATATTATCGCACTCAAATAACACCCTTACCTAAACATGTGTCTCAATTGAATTTTACTGTCTGGAATGATTGAAATGGAACGAGAGGATTTGGCGTCGCTCGTTCGATTCCAACATGTTGGTGTCCAGTTGTAGTGTGGGCAAACGGCTCTGAACCGGCGGAAAATAAAAACCCCAACTGAATTTTGCGGCGGGACCGTGCAGCTGGACTCTAGGACAGGGGTACAACCACGGGGGCACCGAGTGTTCCTGACACAGAGGGTAGCTCCATGCGCAAATACATCGCAAGGCATGCGTCGCAGGGAGTGCTAACTAGCCATCCAAGCGGCAACCTCAGAAATAAATCTAAAAGTAGTGATATCGCCGTCGCGGCTCGACGAGGACTCATGGACGCTCGATGGACACCAGTTCGGCACTTCTGCTAGAAATATACAGGTAGAGTCTCGCCCGCTACCCTGTTTTGTCCCTCGTGAGCGTCATGACCAGGCAATCGTGATAGGGCATCGTTCCTGCCGCAGGCACATCCTGTGGCGTTTACATAAGCTCCATTGCGTGCTACCATGATATTATATCATGTGCCTCCATACCGTCGTGGGCCTCCCGCAAGTATCGCAACACTGCTAGCATCAATCAGGTCATTTTTGTGACGTCCATGATGCTCGTTTGCTCGGGCTGTTCGATTCTCCTGAGTATGACTAACTAGTGTGGGTGTTCGACTTCCTCTTCAAAAACAGTACGGGTAGCATGGGAGCGCTCACAATCAATTCGATGTGACAACCAATCAGGAAATAATCTTGGGACCACAACATTTGGTCCGTTTCAAGTTCTAGCCGTCCCAATGCTTTTTTCAGCCAGTTTATATAGTACACACTCTAAGCCATCAATAGAACACCATTTGCAACATAGAACACGGAACACGGTACGTAGAGTTAGTTCTGGACGCCAAGGAGGGGTATCAAGGGCGTATTGGAGGAACAACGAGCAAGCGTGAACCTCAGGAACGTTTCTTGAACAAATTCAATGCAAAGGGGCTTGAGATTGCTGGAGTATGAATATCAAACGTTGACGACGAGCCGTGCGAATTGTGTGCGTATTGCCGCTCTCCGCACTCAAAGTATATTAAGTGGAAACGGGACGAACTGATGATGCCGTTGGGAAAAAATAATTTTGAATAACGCCTGCACCTAAGTCCTCAATCTAACAGGAAACCCGGCTATCATTATCCACATCAACTCTGGCGCGTCATCAGCGTATTGGAGAATCATTGAAACGGCGTGAGCCCAAGGATCGTTTTAGTAACAATGACAATGCAGAGGGGTCCGAGATCGAAAAGAAGAAGGGTTATTCAAACTTGACGGAGAGGTACACGTCTTGCGTGTGTATTACGGTTCTCCGCATTGACTATATACTAAGCGGACACGGGATGCGCTGATGGTGCGATTGCGCTAGAGTAATTATGACATCATGTGTGGAGTATTATGGCTAGAATCATGTCTGAATAATGGTCAACGGGAAAATGTCAAAATACACCCGCAGAAGCTTTTCCTGAAGATATGTATGAATCGTTGTGGATGCAAAACGTCCAAAGTAGGAGGAAGCAAATGCTCCTTCTCTGTGAGAGGGTTCGGCAATATAACCGAGCTCGCGGTGAGAGGCGTCAAACCCATTTCCGCCTCAATTCGTAGATGGTAAAAGTGTTACATGTTTTACTTTAGATTTAAGATCGCCCGGATCTCTGTGTATGATCCAACGAGTCCATGGGTATATGTGAAACAAATCCTTGCGTATAAATCGTTCAAGAAGCCGAGTGACGCACGTCACTAAAAACAGGTAAGAGGCATAGCGTGCCTCATGTGCCAGGAATGCGGACAATACACGTATTGGATGTAGGCAAGAGGAAGGGAAGGACGACGGGACGGAGAGAGGTTCGGCCAATCGAAGGGAGCCGGTGATGAGGGGGTTGCGTGGGGCAGTGAGGCACGGCGGGCCAACTGTTCGCAGTACAGTTTCAACGCATATCCGTGATCACAGGCGGAGTGTTTGGGGGACTTGACAACTCGTAGCTCGCTTTATTCGGGGTTTAAAACCAAAGATCGATGCGGCGTTCAACATTCGTTCTACACAGTGTCAAAGAACAAGAGCAAGGGGCGCCTGATGATTGGGCGTGTAGCGGTGAATGTTCACTCATTCCCGACGAACCCACAACCAGAGGAACGGCATCAAACGAGTTGTGCCAACACGAAGGGTCTTGAGAGTCGAACATTTAAGGGGGTTACCCCGATGCCGGTTTAAAACGGACGCGAATGTTACTGGAATATTACTCCGGGCGAGAGCTAGTTTAGCCTATGGCCCCCAAGGGAAATCTGAAGGATGTGACCATAGTGTGGGCTGAACACCGATCCGAAGACATTGTTGAAATGTTGTTCCGGAAAAGAGATTTTTCGACGTATGAATTATCAACGTACATTCCACCCAAATGGGTACCCGGTTACCTGTGTGAACTCTGATAACCACTAGTTATAAAACTACATGCATTCGTACTTATACAATTTGAATATGACCTGCGGGGCTTCAGTCAGACTTGTTGGGTCTTACGACGTCGCCAAAGGTTTAACGATTTCCCAACGGCAAGTCATCGATGTATTTGATTGGGTTTGGCGCTGTCCTCGTTGTTCAGGATTGTTTTGAGGGTCACTCTATACGGTGTTCAACAACACTACTTTACACAAAACGGCACGGTATTTCGGATGTAGAGTATAGAAACAGACCAGTGATGCGATGGCGACGCCATGCAATTGCCACAGCATCCGAACTGCTTCAGTTTGTCGTTATCGACGTTGATCCACGTCATCCGGTTTCACGTGACTAACTCTATAAGCGGAAAGCGCATAATAACCAAAGTTACAATCGAACCGACCAAGCAAGAGTTCGAACAAGTACCTTGTTTGGGCTATTCGTGGGTAGTGACAACGCATCACAGCGCCAGTGTCAACACAAGAAACATATATCTTATTTCAACTCTTTTAGAAACGGTAACATGCGCAACCGCTTCATCATATTATAGTCCAATCCGATATGTGAATTGGGAGTATGACAGGGTTTCTTGCAACATTTGTACGGTGATGTTGATACTTGCGGTAGCGGACGTACGCCGGATACAGTACACTAGGTATTCAACGGCTTCAGTTACATATATGCCTATCACAATAAAGGATTATGGTTTCGTCTATAATACATTATGTGTGTTGAACCTCAGATATATGCATAGAGCAGTGCGCGCGGGATCAGACATATGGCAACATCGTTGAATGCCTTTCATACACGCCAAACAATAATGTTAGTATGTTAGTTTTAAGTACAAGCAGAAGCGTCAGTAAGAACTGTTCGACGACTCTGATTTCGCTGTTCTCGGCGTAGGGCGGGTTCGGATATGCATGTTCCCGGCAATAAAGCGTACGCCTTGGCACGTATGGTGCAGACGTCGACCGTTACACGGTTAAATGAAGGAAAAGCAAGCAGCATCCCGTATGCATACAATTGTACGATGACTCGAGGCGCGAGGGGGTTCAGGAAATGGCAAGTTCAATGATAGTCTGATACAGTAGGTCGGGTATGGGATAACGTAAGAATCTACCGTGTGTCCAGTGGGTACACGACGCCAAGGGCCTGACTGCAGATTCCCTGAGTCCCATACTCCCTTGCACACTTGGGGCTTAAAGTCGTGTTGCACATGGCAAGCTCCTTATCCAAATTTTATTTGCAGTGGATCGCACACAACTGTGTGTCTGTGTTACAATTTACAGTAGGGTAGTGGCACTCAGCGGTATTTGCATGCTTGCCTTTGGGCAACTGCGTTCCACGAATATATACTTGGACCGAGCATCTGGATATATCGTGATGGGATACCAAACAGTGAGTTCATACCACAATTGCCCGTTTAAAGCGAACCACCTATGTGGGTGAATGCCAAGCTCTCTCCCTACCACGGTACGGCTACCTTGTATGTAATTAGAGTAGTCGTGCAGTTGTTAGGAGGTCTTAATCTCAACTACCCCCCGAAGGTAGTACATGTAGCGGTTCGGTGTCTGACCCGATTTAAATAAACTTCCAATCAGTAGAGCAGCTGATACGACACGACGTGTGCCTGAATTTTCCTCACCGCCATGTACACCGGCTGCATCGTTAGAAAACTTGACGCTGCCGTTCAGGTAGACATAAGATTCGTTCACAAACATGGCACCTGCGGTAAGTCGGAAACAAGGTAGGCCGCATATACGAGGGTGCCGTGGCAGGTGTCTTCATATGCCTCTGGTTGGGGACAACGTATTTATCTTCGGCGTACGACGCGTGACACAGACCCAGATTAATCATACAAGCGGGGGGTGCCCAGACAGGATTGAAAGAGTGGTTTAGGCGGGATGGCTCAGAAATGGTCGGCGTGCATAAAGGGTTCAGTGTTCATTTGCTTCGGTTAACAACAGGGTATAAATATATGCGAATATTCAATTCCGAACGGCAATATCGTTGGGCTACGGACGGGGGCTTTGACAATGTTGTGAGGAGGATTCAGTACGGATACGAGACTCGTGAGTCGTCAAGGTGAACATCACCTTGGCGGGATATTGAAGTCTTTATCCCGGACGTTCGGTGTAATGCTGTTGATTGCAAGTAGTGAGCTCAGACGTTCACAGCATTGGCGAGGACGAAGACGTGCCGGTGTACGAGTAGCTAAGATGCAATACGAGCGAGTCTTTCTGACTCAGTAAGGCGTTTTTAACGTGTACTGCAATGCGGGGGGGAGAGGCCTCTGGGCATGGGCAACCCAAGGATCGACCGGCAGCACTGCCTAGAAGTGCTACAAAATGGTATGGCGAAGAGTGAACTGTACGACGTGGACATGTGTTCAACGCAAGTCAGTTGCAATAGGCGCGGATACGGCGTGGGTTGTGTGCCTGGAATCGATTCCTGTGTCCACAGCGTGGGATACGAAGACATGTTGACTGCTTGACACGCTCGTACAATCGGCACAGTAAAGCCCACGAGTTTAAGGAGGTTAGCCCAGGAGCGACCAGGAACAAGGTATGCGAGGTACCCCAATTTGATATATATATGGCGAATTTATGCCGTTCGTACCTCACTCAATAACGGACTCAATATCGTGTGTTGGCGCAGTGAGCGTACCGCGAAAATAAAACGCACAACAAGGTTAAGATCGCAACTATCAGGGTAACCACTCCCGCCGTCTGCTGAGAGCCGCTAACCCTAGTATGAGGCCAACAACGTGAGCCCCCTACCCTAGCCTCTCATAAGCCTTCCGTTGTTCCGTTTTCCTGAGTCGCTTTTCGCCTTTTTCCCTTTCTCGCGTTTTCGTTAAGTCTTCCTTCGTATGGTGGATGCTGTCTCTTCAGTTCGTTTGGTTGTTTTTTTTTCGTTTTGTTTATCCTTTATTTATATATATATATATATATATTTTTTTTTTTCTTCTTCTTTTTTCCAGTTTGGTAGCATGCGGGCTCGTCGGTGTTCTGCTGCCAGTCATACAACATATGTACCTGATACTAGTATGTACGTACGCCCAAGTCCTTTTATTTTATGTTTTGTCTACTGAGGGGTACAATCTGCCTGAGTTACTTCGTATGCGTGTTATTCCTGTCTGTTTATTTTTAAAACAATATTTCCGGAGGTTTTCTGCCACTCCAGAGTTATTAGAGCCCGTCCCATGACCACGAACTAAATATTGGCAATTAATTAATGTGAGAACAACAGCAAGCTCGTCTGGGCACGATACACGGTGGTTTTGAAAACACGATCTTCGTTCAACCGTGGACCCATAAATAGTAAAATAGAGCATGCTTGGCGCACCTATTTGGCAGGTCGGCTGCAATAGAAAGCGCATGAGCTAGCCGAAAGAGCTTGGCACATTTATATTCCCAAGCTCATTCCTAATTCAACTGATATTTACTGCGTTTCTTGATGTTCAAAGTAGGAAGAAGAAGTGTGCGTGTATTGACCCAAGAAGATTCAACACATCCAGACAAGCACACAGCAGAGAGGCTGGTATACAACAACTATTTGTCTAAGTGGTGACAATGACTCGATTGTAGAAACATGAATGCGTACAACTTACCGAGGAGAGGCGGGGAAATACGGGGTCGGTATATGTCCTTCAGATTGGCTGGAAAAATATCCGCAAAGTGTGTATACATGGGCACGCAATAGCCGCATACAACGAGTTGCAACTGTGTCGGTGATAGCCCAAACTTTTTTCCAAGAAATAAATTATCTCGACCACCTTTTGAAAACGAAAGAGCTGCTGTAATCAACGGTATAACGTCTGGCAATCGCGACATTTATTCGCGTGCCTATCTCGACCGACGTCCACGCTTTGTAACCACCGCGTTCCCGCCTCCAGCGGCTACGTCTAGTCATATATTGTTTTACCATCCACACCTGAATATCCGCGACGTCGGGTGCATCGCCGGGGGTTCGGTTAAGAGCAACAACGCCAGAACTTCCCACAAGGCTCCTTTGGGCGTGGAAGACGCTTGCCATATGTTAGTGTATATTAAACCGATAGCTGAGGACAACTAAACCTCTTCGCCCTACACATATTCGAAAGAACAGGATGTCCTAAGAATAATAGCGCTCCTAGAAGCCCCGTCTCAGGCTGCGAGCTCACTTCAACACACACTGTGAAGACGATACTGTATAGATGTCGTTATTAACTTGACTGAGGATTGACATGTTCCATTTTCGCCCCCTTAACAAATATCGACAATACTGTTAGTAACATATGCCATAATTCAGGCAACCACAAAAGGGATACATCTGGCGCTTGACATGGGGCTGAAGAACGACGAAATCGGGTATTATAAGGTACCGGACGTTTGCGCTGGCGATAGAACCCACGGAAGCAGTAGCGGGAAACTAAGAAATGCCGATACAGCCGAACGGCTACGACGTGCGAGTGTCTTAATTTAAGGAAATACGAAGTATTTATGGCGAAGGAGGATAGCGACAGATGCACTCGCAGAGAGAATCGCGAGGACGCATTCATGTACCAGCCTTACGTTTGGAATTATTGTCTATCCTAAGTTGTTCTGCCCAGTCGGACGTCCAAACAATGGTATTTGTATCTCATCGCCATTGGTTCTAGGACGGTTGGAAAATAACACTTTCAGCGCGCGGTTCACCACCCGCAAAACCGGTGGTCCTTGCTCTTCGGAAGTGTGTAGGAGGAAATTATTACCACGTGGGGATGCACGAGAAAAATCCACCCCCGTGCGCATGCAATTTGTGCGTTGTCCGTGATACCCGACGTGATCCGTCCCTGTATTGTAGCGATGCGAGGGTCTATGGCTATACGACTACGGCCATGCAAGGCAAAAGGTACGCCGTATCTGTATGAAGCACTACTACCTTCCCGAATTGGTAACTCGCCTCCTAAGTAGTCCGCGGAATTGTGACCGAAGCAGCAGTCCCGTTGACATGTACATCCGAGTCCAGGGCATATATTGCACCTGCAAATGCCAGAAGAACGTCGTTCATTAGGCTTCTGGCAACCACGCAAGACATCGGCACGCAGTTAGATAGCGCTTGTGCACGCATCGCATAGCTCTTTCCCTACTGCAATGTACGGAATAATGTATCTGCTTCTAATACCACAAATAAAGTGTGACCCAAACGCAAGTGCAGTGCAAAAGGGTTCATGACGCGACGGCCGTGCGCCAATCGGCGATTTATCACACTTGTGTGCGACGATAAGGGTTAGAGTTGCGTGAATTCTTTACCCGTGGCAGCACCCACCGGCCACCCACCGCGCCATCAAGTGCAAGAAGACACTATTGATACGATTTCAACGAAAACGTTGGCATGGAAAGGAGATACGACTATTACGGCGGACCATAGTTAATAGGACCTACTGTAGACACAATAGGACCTACTGTAGACATCAAAACCTATATATTCCCTATTTTTGCTAACAATATTTGATCCATAGTTAATAGGACCTACTGTAGACACAATAGGACCTACTGTCGACAGCAAAACCTATACATTTCCCTACTTTTGCTAACAATATTTGGTCCTATTTACTATGGTCCCCCGTAATAGCAGTGGTCTGGGAAACAGTGAATAATGTAGGACATACCTGCTGCCCAAACTAATCTCACAATGTTGATATATGCAAGCAATAATAATGTGCTATACTTGGAACTGCACATTATGAAATGCGACAGAGAGATGTTGTAGACTGCAGTAGACTACACTACCACCGTATATATTTCGCTAACTATTGCTGGTCCTCTTCTCACATGAGCGTCTTGCCAAAACATACTGGAGTGCTTGGAAACAAATCAACAAATGAATGTTCAAAGTGTGATCTTAGGCTTCATATTGTAGGACAGCAAACAAGATGACGGCCTATTAACTCAAACGCTATATTCACTCCATTTATTGCTTTTGCAAACATTTAAACGTTGCTTATATTTGAGAGCATGCGGTCAGTGCAATGTTATGAAACTCCTTTTTCACTGAACAAATCATACATGCTACGATAGAGTTTGCACTTTTTGGCTTTTTTGTTTCTGAATGACGGGGCTCCTTAACCCAAAATCGTCCAAATGCCCTTCTATTTTGGCAATATGTTTTTTTTCAATGCCTAGTCCATGGATTTGCTAACCGGACTGCCCTTCCAGTTTACTCAAGAACAGTTTTCGGGTGTGATATGGAGCTCTTAAAGTTAAGAGCCT
>JAYJME010003703.1:0-11788 GCA_036873775.1 Costaria costata | reverse complement strand
TCGAAGAACTGACTGCGTAGGACCAATATTAAGTCATATTTAACGCCCAAAATCGAATCTACACTGAAACCAAGTAATTACCAGGCGAAACCAGCTGTGATTTTGCACGTTTACGTCACAAAAGCCCAAATGCCAACGCCGTTTTGGAAATATAGACCTTGACATTTTGCGCACGTGTTCAATGTGCTCCTGCCGAACGCTTGACGAATGTTTTTTTTTTTCGCCGTAAATTTGGGATCCCTTAAGACCCAAATTTCCTCCCCCCCAAAAAACGAACTATCTGGCGAAAAAAAAGGAAAACAAAAAAAATACTCCTGTTAAAGGTTCGGCCGGGGCACATTAAACACGTGTGCAAAATTTCAGGGTTTAACTCTCAAAAACAGCGTGGACATTGGACTCTGAAGGAATTTGGGGCTTCTTGCCTGAACCAGCCTGGAGTGCTTTCATGCACGGTACTTAGCGTAATGCAGACGGGCGTTGTGGGGTTGGATCGTGTTACAGTAGATATCCACCATAACTACTGAATTGACTTTTAGCCCTGTGGTTATGGTGCATATTTGAAACAAAAGCACACAATCTGAGGCCCATCTGGCCGTTAAGCAGCCCAAAGGGTTGCAACCCCTTTAATCACCACTGCCGTCACTCGATAAGGCTCCGGCTCGTAGTGATGGCGGAGGCTCGATGTACACGGGGCTATTATGGTGCCTCTTCTTGCCAATAGATTAGTCTCCTCCTGTCGACCCCGACGTGCTGCCGGGCGCAGAGGCTAGACCCGTTGCTAGATCGCGGCCGCCTTACTCCTCCTCGGTTCTCTTTCTCTGAACGGGGTGAGACACTGCTCCCCCTTGCGGCAGGTTGGTGTTTTTCTTGTGGCGAAAAAGTACCCTTACGCATTTCTCCGTACTTGATCGTGCCGCATACGTGCGCTGGCGACTCTTCGATTCTGTTGCCTCTGGGCGATCACTCAGCGTTTTCGTGGTCCTGTACGGCCCTTTTCGGTTCCCTTTTTTGTCCTCGGACACTTTCGTTGTAAAGTCTGCGTGCCTTTGGTTGGTAGGATTTTCGTTGCTTAACGTACGGATATAGTTCATACCAGAAACATCACTTTTGTTATATGTAGTAGGGTATGGCAGCGGCTTGTGAGGCACCGCATCTTATACCCGTTCTTCCAACTATAAAAATAAGACAACCAAACGCGTGCAAAACAAAACAAAAAAATGGATTTCGAATTTGAAACCTTTGGGTATAGCATATAAGATCGGGTCCTGCTAGCCCACCATTGTGCAAGCCAAGTACCCTTCGTAACGCCTGCCAAGGTGTCTGTGTTCAGCTACAACTCAAAACCGCCATTGCTGGTACACCCCAAACGCACACCCTTCCTGGCTCTTCACAGCCGTGACGAGACCAAAAGGACACAACGACCGTACGTATATGGAACTATTTACGAACGGCCACTGAGAAAATCTGAAACCCACACTGCACTCATTCAACCATTGTACAAAAACGCCGGTCGCGTTACAGACTACACCGAAGGCCAGAAACTAATATCCCATGCGGTCCCCCATTCACCCCATGCCCCTTGTTGTAGGGTGGGATGGCCCTCACCGCCCTACACGCCAACTCTGTCCCTCATAACCCTTGCAAAGGTGCCTGTGCTGCCCCAGAAGCTCGTAAACCATTACCACTGCTGGTAAATCCAAACAAATAGTTTGAAGCTTTACTTCACCATTAGCAGAATCAAATGTTAACCGTTGCCCTGCCCAGAACTGCCCCTTGCTCACACCATTCCCCCTCCCCAAAATAACCAGCGGGGCTGAACGACTTTGGAGACGAGTGGACACCCACGCACAAAGTTAAACGAACTATAACATAAAATAATTTGTATCTAAAGAAAAAGCACGAGTGAAGTTGGAGGGAATCTAGTCCACGTCTTCGTACACAGTAGCCCAAGGCGACCCCCTTATTATACAGACTGTAGTATACTGAGCTACGTACCCACGGGTGAACGTTCACAGTTTTCCGAGCCCCGGACAGTCATTCTCTTATCCTTGGCTACGAGGCTGCGGTGTACACATGCCTCGCCTCCCTTCTATCTCCTGCGCGACAGCCCAGCCTAATCTGGTGGTACTACTTCCTGATCACCGCGGCCACCGACCGTGGTGCTTGCTCTCCAGGACCCCATCGCGCCTTGCTTCGAGAGAACCCTGCCATACGGTACTCCCTCCCATTACCCACCTGACAGGCTACAGACTGCTCACACACGTAGGGCACTTCTATGCTCGGGTAGTCAACAAACTTAAGCCCGGTGACACAGCTTCCTCGTTGGTGTGGCTCCCAATCTCGGTGCGTGGGTTATCTTGCGTATCGCCACGTAACAAACCACAACCGGCCCCCGGAACGTATCCCCCCGCCCGACTGCCTCAACTCATACACCGTACCCCGCGATGTCAACAAGGCACGTCACAATGCGACATACACAGCACAAAATTGTCAGTGCTGCAGCGCTGCCACGACCGGCACCTTAGTCCACCACTCGTTGCCGTCCTCCCCGGCCAGCTCCGACCATGACGGCCCGACGAGCGCCTCGCCACCGACGCTACCTTCAATGCGGCCGAGCAGGGTGACTACGTCCGGGGACAAAGGCTTCACTACCTCGGCCGCTACCACATCGCGAAGGTCCATCTGCATGTTGGCTGCTACCGTATCGCGAAGGTCCAGCTGCATGGGGTCCGTGACTGGTTTGCTGCGTACTCCGTCGCCAAACGCTTTCATCGCCTTTTTGACTGCGAGGTTCTCCACCCACAGCTCGGGGTGCTCGAGAGCGTCCACAACAATCTTCATCGAGATGCGGTTGCGAGGGTCGCTGTTCAACATCACTGCGAGAATTTTCCGTACCTGCGGTGGCAGCCCGTGATAGCACGCACGTATAATAGAATGGTGAGAAGTATATATATATATATATATATATAGTGGCGTTGGGAGATAGGATCAGCTGGAGGAAAAAACATTCGAGCATAAGCAATTATGGTGCGGAAGTAACGGTGCGCTGCCTTCGGGTACTCGCCCCAGCAGGAGACACGACTGGAAGCTGTTCCACCCGTCTAACGGGATAAACCGCCAGCCAACGCAACGCAATCGCCGCCGGTGTTGGAAGGTAAAGCTCCCACACAAGTAGTGGCCAACGCAGAGCATCGATACTCTGCGGCACGTGCAATACACGCGTATACTGGAGGTGTTCGTTTGTTAACAGGGCTGGCCACTTGGCAGGGGAGTGACAACCAACATATATACAACACATACATATATATACAGTATATGTCAAAGTGTCTTGTTCGACAATGCTTCGGGATCCCTATTAGCCCTTGGAAGAGTCTGCTGCCATCACCCGACGTCGTCAAGACTCGCCTCGCCAAGATGCGCCAGCCCCCACTGCTCCGTCCAAACACGAGGCGACAGCATGTATTCCTCCGGAGGGCTCATCTTAGCTCGCATGCCTGCGTGGATTTTCTGTTGCCGAAGACGACCAAGCGAGACACCAAGAGCATTAATTAGGTGTTACGTGCGCTTTGTGGAGATGGGGTCAAGAGTAAGACAACTACTGCTGCAGACGCTATCCCACACCGGCTGCAGCGAATTAATCATTGTCAGTCACTGGAAAAACCGGTATAAAGCGGCGGGCTACAAACAATTGGTAGGTGGGAGGCTTTTGATTTTTGATAGAAACGCGTCAGATATGGCGCACCCGGTAGATTGCCGACGAAACAATGGCTGCGTTTGACACTTCTCGGGCTCGTGTACTGGAGACGACACCACTTCCGACAAGCCCTCCACGACACGCAGCCACTCTGTTGTACAACATCAACCCGTTCAGTTCAATCATAACGTAAGCCAACCAACGCAGCGACGAAAACTACAACCCCTTGACGACAAAGCTCGCCCTCGCAGGCACCACCATAGCATCACAGCACACACGCGTAGCTGCTCATGGCACAGCTCAGGTTGTGGTGACTCACGACCATCCTCGCAAGATTCCACCTAGCCTCTCCCAAGGCGTGCTTGTCGGCCCTGGAGTTGGTGTCGTACTCTCGAGCGTGGAGGATTTCGATGTTGGCCTCGGCGATGCGGAAGGCTTCGGCAGTTGCGGGCGGGCAAATCATGTCATAGTAGCGCGAAAGAACCTGCGGGTGACAATCGCGGGAAGCAGAACATACGCGCGCGCCGCAAACGTGATGCTTCCGCTATTGCGCTTGAGTAGCGAAACAATATTTGACGCTTTTTCCTGGGACTTCTGCTACCCCTTACAAGTAGACACATCAAAAGAGCGTTGTGTCGAGAAAAGTTAAAATACAACGTCGGAACCCGAGTCATGGCCCTATAGCATACAGTGATGATGCCGGAAAAAAAAAAAGCTGTGATGCAATTGGGTCGCGCGTGGTGTTGTCGCACGGCGCACAGCTGTATTGCTGCAACTCTCGCCCATCCCTGCAGATATTTACCCGCTTCGACAAATCATCGAATTAACCAAAATGTGTGCACGGTTCATGCTCACATCGCCCTCGGTGGGCCCCGTCGTCCGCCCGGTGATAGCTTGGATTATCACGATTGCCATGGACCACACGTCCATGGGTTTGTCGAGAAGGACGGTCCTGTCGGCTATGGAGCTCATCGCCTCCGGGGCTGCGTAGGGCATTGTCATCGACACCACTCTGTCGGTGCACGCTTCTGTCAAAACAACCGGTACATGCGAAGACGTAAAAGATGGGCATTAGAACTACGCACCCCAAAGGCAAAACATAAAACACACACTATCACCGGGGAGGGGGGCATAGAAATCAGAATCCATAAAGGACTAAAAAACATACATGCCCCTATTTCACACAATATACTAGAAAATGATTGCTATGGTGTGTTCCCCCGTGGTAGTAGTGGTACGGGTCTGTTCGTGGGAGCGCGAACCCGGTTCTTTAGGGCCTACATGTGCGCGGTTGCTAATGTTAGCAGTGGAGGAAGAGGGCCAAGTAATGGCCGGGCAAGGTTGGATTTGTTTGAGGTTATCAGAGGCTACCTTTTTAACCGCCCCGCAAAATACACGAAAATTATGGCGATCAGGAACACCGCCACAGCCACGTCTTCCTGCTGTACAACGCACAACGATACAAGAGCGCTATGTGCTCGCCGTAGGGGTTTTTCTCGTGCGAGAAGCGCCAAAAACCGTACCGTCTCCGGTTTCGTGCGGTGATAATATGTACATTCCGGGGTCGGCGAGTAGTACTCACCTCCCGCCGAGCCGAAGTCGATTATCTTCACGCTCCGCAGGTCGTCGGAAACCACAATGTTCTCCGGCTTCACGTCGCCGTGGACCAAGGACATCTCGTGCATATACGCCAAGCCTCTGGCTGCACCCAAGCACAGCCTTGATGAAATGAAAAAAAGACAAAGAAGGACATATTTGCGGGTCAGTACATTAGGGAGGTGGCGGCGTGTGGGGGCGTACGGAACGACAAAGGGTGCTAACTCATTCTGGTGCCAGGGCATGCGGAAGGTAATAACATGCTTGCGCCATTGTCGCCGGCATTCTGAGCCCACTGAAGGGTGCTCAGGCTAATCGCGGCAAGGTCGACTAGGTGTAACGCTTATCGATCTACGGCGATTGTGGCGGATTTGTGTTTTCCCGTGTAGGCGCTTTATGGGGTCTCGGATTAACTCGTATGATGAGAGAAGAGAGGATGCGTCTTCTCGCACTTTTTCTACTTCCTCTCTCCACGGTAATAATATATACATCGCTTCCATCTCTTGCCGAGGCCTCATGGCTGTCCTGGGACGCACCTCTTGACCAAGAAAATCCACAACACGTATAACGGAGGGGACAAATGTGTATTCAGATGCCGTGGACTGGGAGCCCTGCAGTGCAATAGCAAGCAGGCGCTCGTATCGCACGAAGTGGTTTGTCTCAAAACCAAAAAATACTCTCCGGAGATAGAACGTTCGTGGGAACACGTTCCCGAACTATTTTATAATGCTGTCGTCACAACACTCCACTACGCCAACTTTCAACGACCATTCACAACATCGCCCGGATATGCTGTACCTGGTGTAACGTTTTGCGCTCGTCGAACGCCCGACCATCGTAATGCCCAAACCACCACAAACAAAACAACGATAATTGCGCCATAAAATTGACTGAATGCCTCCGCAAGGTCAAACGGCACACGACCCTCTCCCTTCAACTGCTGGAATAGGTTTCTAACTTCAGGTGTGAAAATTCTGTACGGGCACCACACGCTCCAATTGTAGGATCTCCATTATTTCGACACAGCTTTGTCGAGGCGAAAAGGTGGCACTACAATCCCCACCGGTCGAATACACTCAGGGTTGCCCCAGGCGCCGGATGGGACGTATTTCTTTAAACAGTCGTGGCCGGAAAATACCACGCACTACCATCTAGGGCTGGGGCTAGGGTTACGGTCAATGTCAAGGTTAGAGTTGAGCCGGGCTGGTAAAATCAACTGTTGCCATTTTTCCAGAAAAAACTTGTTTCCTTCCCCTCCTTCAAAATAATTCGATTATCCGAGCAGAGAAGAACACGTTGTTCGGTACGCAAGTCCCTGTGTGCGAATAGCGCACAAGTGCGAACTAAACTTGAACCGGTCTTCTTTTCCGCATCGCCCCCCGCAAATATTTCTCACCCAACCATCTGCTCCCCAGACACGTTGTCCAGTAGACGCCGGTCCTCGAGCAGCGCCTGCAGGTCCTTCGAGACCTTTTCCATGACGATGGTCCTCTGCGTGATGTTCGTGGAGAAGACGTTGATGATGTTCGGGTGGCAGAGCGGCATCAGCCTGTCGAGAAACAAGCCGAGTGGGGGGAGTAAGACGCTTAAAACAGGGCATGAACGCGCCCAGACACTAGTTTGTGTTCAGTCCAAGGCGAACAATGACATAATTAGACATCCGGGGCTCCGCGTTACACCTGTGTCGCCGTTTCGTCGCGCGTACATAAGATCGACCCTTGTGGGGAAAACGCCTGTTTTACCGCAGTAGCGAGCGAGGCGGCACGCTGGCGCTGATCACCTACTGCAGTCAAGCATCAGATCAAGAGCCCGGACAGATAATCATGAGACAAGAGTAGGCAACCTTAACCCTTACCATACTTCTTTTTTTCCATTCCATTTATTTTCTTCGCCCTTATTTTCTCGCTCCTTCCTAATAGTCATAATCCAGACCCGGGGCCACAAAGCAGGCTCTCCCCCCCCCCCTTTCACTACGATGCGCGCCTTGAATCTTGATCGCGAAAAGGGGTCAGCACTTTCTTCCCTCGTCGACTCGCGTCGAATTGTGCTTACCCACGCTATCAACAGGCGCTCTCGGTAGTTGGTGTCTTCCGAGAAATAAAAACTCCATACATACGGAGGGAGAATCGAACCCGCGACATCAACGCTAGTAGTATTCGAGGCTATCCACTAGACCACAGGGGCCACCTATACTACTGCAAAACGTACCCCACACTAATTCCGAGTAGTTTGTCTCCAAAAAACGTGGAGGCAGTTCTCGTTTTCTCAACTTTTTTGGGCTGAAAATTGGGGTTAAATGATAGCAGCCGAAACAAAACAAAAAAAGCAACGAACTGCGTGATATTCGTACCTTGCCATGGCGCTAATCTCCCTCAAAGCGCTTTGTTCCTCCCCCTGTGTTTGGTCACGGATAGTGCGAGAGTGATGGTGCGTCAAGATCGAGTGGGTGCGTGGCGGCACAACGCTTGCGTGAGTGTTTCGGGTGCAAACCAATTGCAGTACTGTAACAGAAATACACGTACAGCGCAAGTGCGACGGCTATACATACGTACCAACCTCAAACTTGACGCGATGGTGAAAAAATGTTTGGAAATTTTTGGCAGAGTACACTTTATGCAGACATTTTTCGCTCGGGGAACAGAGCAACCTAGGCCTTTGCACCCTGGCGTATAATAGAACAAAAAAAGCAATCTCCATGACCACGGAGTGACACGCGGTTTTGCATGCACGTCGATAATGCTCCAAAGAAACACGTCGAGGCAGGCATGCACCACTAAGCTGCGCGACAACCACGGCGTCGCCACTCGTACCGCACCGACAAGCCCAAGCATGGCGGTAACCAACGCCACCCTCGGGTATCAACTCTAGAAAGTCGAAAATTCTACTATTAATAGGATATCAGCAAGCATTTGCCGTACGGGGCGAAATTCATCTGCCGTCAGCGCCAGGGCTATATACGTGAATCCGTCTTCGCTCTGACACAAGCTCTCTCGCATGAAAATTCGCCACCACTACGAGTGTAAACATGGCTCCCACCTTCTTGAACTTCTTGAGAACGACACCTGCACCCACGGTGAAGCTCAGCAACTCTTCCCGCAGACCGCAGTCTATCACCTCCAGCTCGAAAACATCCCCGGACCCTCCGCCTCCGATTCTCTTCCCGTTCGCCGCCACGCCCTTCTTCATGTCGCTAAGCGATGCCATGAAGCCTATCCCTTCCGCCTGGTGTAGCAGCTCCCTGCGAGCCGCCCTTACTCGGGCCTCTTCGCTGGAGAGGGTGCCCCCCCCCTCCTCGGAATTCTCCGAAAATTCCGACGATGCGGCCGAAGAAGAAGAAGAAGAAGAAGATGACGAGGAACAGGAAGAACAAGACCCCCAGTTGTCCAGAATGTGTTGAGGCAGCTGGCTGTCGGCCCGCGCCTGAGGGATGGAGGAAGCGGAAGAAGAAGAAGCGGATGTGCTAGAAACCCTCGTGTCTTCGTCGTCTGAGCCGTCCTCCTCTGAGTCGTCCTCGCTAGAGTCGTCCTCCTTGGAGTCGTACCCCTCGCTTGAAGCGTCATCTATCTCCGAGAGTTCGGAGTCAGGCTGCGGGGTAGGCGGGGCTGGAGGTGAGGCAGACGCACTGCCGATGGCTGTCGACTCGCATGATGAGTGCTCCTTGTCTGATAGCGAAGGGACAACTAGACTCGACAGGTCGGGAGCACCTGTTTCCGGAGTCATTGCTGGTTTCTTGGCGAGAGCAGCGGGCGACGTTGGCGGCTTTGGAGACGAAGACGGACACGTCGGTGTCTCATCTCCGTTGTTCGCATTGCCGTCAACAGAGATTATCACCTCGTTGGCGTGGACGGTCACCAGTGGTTCCCTGTCCGACGTTTGAGGGCAATGCCATTGTGCAGGGCGATAGTGGTTATGTCAAGGGACTGGAGTACGACTAAAACAAGGGCAAGAGCCCAAACGCGGGCGGCACTACAGCAGTAGGTACGAGGACTACCGGAATGAATGCTACGGTTCAGCTCCATCCGCCATAATTCACGACACTAAGTCGTGCGAAAGTCGACCGGGCGCGTGCTGTGTACCCAACTACCGGAACCCTGCACCTTCGGCAGGTAGAATTGGCACTCATGCATCACTCATCCAGTTGAGCTCGCCATATCTTAGTTTTAGCGTGGGTAGATATGCATGCACGCGGAAATGTCATCCGGCTTCTTACTGATGCAACTTAGCATTGCTTCTCAACCAGTCTCAACACTTGAGGTGCGCAATTTGGTTTATCCCTGAGGCTGCGGCGACGACGCACGAAAATCAAGTGTCAGCCTTGCAGGCGCCTTCATGAACCACCCAAATTCCGACCACAACCGTACATGGCCTAACACTAACTACTACAGCAGTGTGAGTAGGTCTTCATTTGCTGTTTTTTTTGTCAGTTTTTTGCGACTGACACTAACGCTGCACAATGTCGGACGACAAACATACCAATGATCCAATAATAATAACAAGAAAAGAAAATAACGATAACCAGAAGAAGAAAAAGAAGAAGAACAAGAACAAGAACAAGAACAGTACGCAACAATAATGATAGGTACGACTCACATTCTTTAAAAAATCAGGCTAGAGAGACTTCGCACCTGTCATGACTCGGCTTGAAAGCGACCCACGTTGCCGTCAGCTTTTCCAGGCGTGATGCACATAGCGACCGCGCTACGTCCGCCGCTGCTTGCGCTTCCTCGGGGCGGTATAGCTCGATTCCCTGTGTCCCCGCAACAAACAAAACAAGAAAAGCTGGGGCTGAATATAGCATCCAAAACAACACAGGACGGGGCTGAAAATAGCTTGAAAGTCGCGTCTATGGGGCTGTGCTGTTGGATACCAAACTTTCGCCGCCGAAAGCACATTGCTTCATACGACAAACTCACGGGTTGTTGCCGCATGTACCTGCTGCGCAATAGATCGAAACTAACCATATCTCGAGAGTGGCCGCTCTTGGTCACTGCTCAACCACCAACAGCAAGGTTAAACAAGTGTCGATTCGACCGAAAAACTTGCCATTCATGTTATTTTTGCAGAGGAGGCAGCATGGCCTTGAACGCGGGCTCTTATTTCGGCACTTACCTGAATGGGAGGTACGGTCATATTGACTGGTGACGACCGTACTCCCAGCTCATTTCTTAGCGCAGAAACGAGGTGCTGGCTCTTGGAAAGCTCGTCCTTGGCTGCTACGAGCTTGTTTCGCATCTCTTCTAGGGTTGACTCATATTCGCAGATTTTGTTCCTCCTGTTCTCCGAAATACCGCTTGCCTGCGTGTACGTGGTTGCGTATTGTGGAGGACAAGTGCAGTGAGATTGGGAGGGTAACAGCATTCCATCTCACAGTCACCGCAGTGACAAATTTATGCAAGGCTGTATCCAGACGAGCGACGACATACGTTGGTGGCGGCGTGCGGGCAACCGCGAGCCAAAACCAGGCACCTAGCATCTAGCCTAACCTCCTCCAGCTCGACTTTGTGTCTATCGGCGTCCCCCTTTCGGAGTTTCTGTTCCCGATTAAGTAAGAGGCCGGCCATTGCTCGCCCCTTGATAGCCTTGTTCAGCTGAAATTTGACGTGTTTGAGCTGAGTATCTTGGGCATGGAGAGCGGGGTCGGGCACCCGAGCACACAGCTTTCTACCCTGAGCAACGGCAGGGCGGCCGGCGGCTACCCCTATCCCGAGATCTTCCAGCGCTTTCTGTACTTCTGACGGGTTGGAGCCCCCGCTCCCACCCCCACATCCAACCTTCCACTCTGGTGCTGGAGGGCGACCACACTTGCGGGAGACATGGGTCGCTCGAATGTTGTCGCGACAAGGACCTCTCGCCTCGAGCACAGCTCCGGCAGCCGCGCTTGGTTCACCGAAAAATTTGTTTTGCCTGCCCGATATACCCTCGGTCGCGCGAGGAGAACTTCCCCTAGGCGGTCGATCTAAGTCAACCTTCATCGGCGGTCGAGCTCCAGCAACTGGTGGCTTCGAAGCGGGACCGGCGGCATTTTCATCGGTGATACTTTTAGCTGTGACCCCTTTCCCCCCCTCGCATTCTTTCTCTCGCGCCAGTTGGGGAGATTGCCGTTTACTAGCCCCGGGGTGCGGGCTACTGTCGCGAGGGGAAATTCCCCTAGGAGGTCGAACTAGGTTAACCTTCACCGGCGGTCGAGCTCCAACAACGGGTGGCTTCGACGCGGCGACGACTTTCTTTTTATCAACGAGACCCATATTATTTAACTCTGCCCCTCCTTGGCACTCTTTCTCTCGTGTTAGTTGGGAAGAAAACATTTTACTAGCCCCGAGGTGAGGGCTGCTGTCGCGAGCGGAAGTTCCCCTAGGAGGTCGAACTAGATTAACCTTCGCGGGCGGCGGAGCTACAGCAACTGGTGGCTTCGAAGCGGGGCCGACGATTTTTTCATCGATGACACCCCCGGCTTTGACCCCCGCCCCACCCGTGCACTCTGTCTCTGGGGTCCTGTTA
>JAYJME010003701.1:0-11789 GCA_036873775.1 Costaria costata | reverse complement strand
GTGACCAAGATTCTGAAGGATCGCGCGGTCGTTCCGTGGAAAAAAGAACGTTGTTCCAACTTGGGAACAGCCCTGAAATACCGTCAAGGTCGACTATTTACACTCCGGGGCATACTCTTCGTCGATAACATGCCATGGCCCTCAAAACCGTAGCGAGTGCATTATCATCTCCCACAAAACATTACCATCCCATCCGTCGAAGCTCGAAAGGGTCTACCTGGTATAACGCAACGCCAAAACTGCGTGGGGCTCTTCCACAATTATGTCAACAACTTGTATTCATTTACGAGTATCATCATCATCCACCATTTGGATGCGAAAGGAAAAGCTTCAATCTTCGAACTGGACTGCCTTCAGCGTCCTCTGTTTTGCCTGGCAGCTGGAGCGTTGTACTGGTTGTTGTACGACCTGCTCCGCTCGTCAGGTAGCGGCTTTCCAGCCATCTCTCGTTCAGCCAAGAGGCGTATCTGGCGCTCCCGTTCGCCGCCTTCGCGCGCTAGCCGGCGGCGGCGAAGATCCTCCTGGAGCGTTGCGAAGGATTCAACGGTATGCGCAGATACGGCGTAATAGAGATAGTTTAAGAAAAAACAGGAGTATCGCGGCTGGGAAAGAGCGCCTTAGACACCAACGGCGGAAATAAGCTGGGAAAACTTGGACATTAAAATCTAAAACCGCATGGCGCATTGAACACGGGAGGGTGCAGACGCGGCTGCAACCGATGGAAATTGGTGCAGGGTGTGCTCAACCTGCCACCGCAGCTGACCTCACGCGCGACTTTGTATACCCTTGGTGAGGACATCGAGTCTCACCAGAGCTTTTCGACGGGAATCATCCGCCTCTTGAATGTCGTCGCCTTGAGTTTCGTCGGTTGCACTGGCTCTGCCACCTCGGCTATTGCTGCCATCGTAGCCGGCGCTTCTCCGCTTCTCATTGCTGTCTTTCTTTTTGCGCTTCTTGCTCTTCTTAGACTTTTTGGATCGTTTCTTGTCGTTGCTGTGTGTCATGGCCTTATCTGCCTCCTCACTAGCAATAGTAACGGGAAAACCTGCGCTATTACTAGAAGCTTTTGACCCTTTTGACGCCGAATTCGCTCCAACTTTCTCTGTCGGCAGATTCCCCGCCGTAGGCAGATTCCCCGCCGTAGCTTGCGCTCCTGAGCGAAACAAGAAGCCCATGGGATCCGCCCGGCCCTTACGCCCCGCGTCTCTCTTCAGGGTTGCAGCCGCCTCTTCGCCAGTCACTTCTCGCCCCAACCGCATCGTGCGCGCAGTAACCTTCGGCACCCCCAACGATTCACTCGCTTGGGTGTACCATGGCTGGGAGTCCTTATCCCTTAGCTCGGCGGAGCCTTCGCCAAGAGCAGTGGGCGCCAGCCCCGAACGTTGCTGTTTTTGCAGGTCCTGTTCCCGCTTTTCACGCTGGTGATCGGCGTTCTGTCCCAGGACCTTGCCCGCCTCCCGCTCAGCCTCACTGAAGAGGTTGACATGCTGGAGGGTTGCCCCCCAGCCTTGCCCCTTCCCACCTAGAGCTTGCGCGCTTTCGTCTTCGCCTTGACGGCTTCGTTTCCGGCCCTTGGGTTTCTCAGGGGCCGGCGCTGGGCTTTCTTTTTTCCCTGCGGAAGACCTGGCAACAGCATGGTGGCAACAACATTGCGGGAGCTATTAGTGACCATAGTTAGTGGAAACAGCTCGCCATGAACCCTGAAGTTTGATAGTGATACGCGGCTACTGTGCGAGCTGCTGCAAGTTAATTCGCTCATTTAACAGTTGCCATCTCAATCTTCCAAAATGAGCAGTATGGCGGCAACTCGAATTTTCGTACCAGGGTATTAATAGATCAATACGGTAGCTACAAGGGTACCAGGGTACCAGGAATGAACCCTTTTGAGACTTCAGAGGGGGTAAAAAAGTAACGAAACGAAATGACATTACGTACGTACACGATTGAAAAAACGTCCAAACGAAGCAACTCGGGCTGCTGGTTTTCGCAGTACGACACACGCTTATATAGCAACAACTAGACGGCTGATTAATACCTCACTCCTCATCGTTTTGGTCGCAACACCTGGGCCCCACAAGAAGCACCAATCTCAATCTTCGGGAGAGAGAGGTGTTCTGGGTATATTCTGGGGGACTGTAAAGCAGCAGCATAGTGCTGTAGTCTATATATATGACCTGCAAGGCTGTCTTACCTCTTCTTTGACAGGGTTTCTACTATTCCTTCCTGAGCGATTTCTCTCGCGCGTTCCTTTGCCGCCGCTGCCTCCTCCGCAGCGAGTCTCTCATCGCGAAGGACCTTCTCGATATTCTCCCTCTTGCCGGGGTGCCAACTCTTTTTTGGCAATATAATCAAACGCCCACTCATGATCCTGGTTCAAAGCAGGACCGACGAAACGCGGTGCGAAAGAGTCGGTGGCGACAATTGGGGACGGAGCATGAGAGCGTTCACCAAGGAAGCAGCGGGTGAGCGGGAACGCCAGCGGGCGAGCGCAGAGCTCGAAGCAACACGACGTATTTATATTGCGGATGATCGGCCTGATGCTATTATCGCCAATCTTTACAACAGCGTATAATAGCAAGCGCCATCGGGCAGCAAGTACCGGCACCTTGCAGGTCCCAGGCGCTATACCGTCCGTATTGAGCGATACCTGTCACTTTGTAGTCGAGATCCGATACTCGTATTGCATGAAGTCTCTTGTCTCTTGCACACAGCTTTTCGTTACGAAGTCGTATCATAGATCTCGCTGAAGCTTTTTTTGTTCGTATGTGCGTATGATACGGTATTGATCAGTAGGTCTTACAATCTGGTCGCAGGGATCTTGGAGGGCAATTTTTACTCGCTCTTATTGGCCGAGGACTATTTCGCTTACGTTTTTCGGAATTATATTTATTGAGGTTTTCCAATTTGAGTTTTTGTTTTGGCCCGTTTTGGGTGCGGGTTCGGGTCAGGGTTAGGGTTAGGGGTTGGGTTTAGGTCTACGCCCCTACCTTGATCCCACCAGCAGGGGCTGCTTCCTATCCCGTCTGATCCCGTTTGTGGTGAACAGCCTACCTCCCTAAACATCCCTGCGACCACATTGTAAGGCCAGCTCAGGGGGATTCTCAGGTGAGGAACTATATATACCCAACATCGTTTTGGTTTTACACTATTTTCGTTTTTGTACCCTGGTCATGGGATTTTGCTCATCGGGTTAAGAGCAGTGCATCTTTTTCGTCAAATCTCGTTTTTGGAGGAGATATAGAGCTCCCGCCTTAAACGAGGAGCCTAAGAAAGTATCACGATGACAATGATCACAATGATCACATAGCGTGCGCCAACGAACGGTACAGGGCAACGGCTTCCAAGCGACGACCGTGAATGGGAAGGTATCACATGACCGTACCCAGGGTTGTTTTTCGTATGATATCAATAGTGCAAAAGTTAAGGTTCATAAATCGGACATACTACGTATCAGACCCCCCCATCGCACGATCTACGGTATATAGAAGAGACCTTTCGGGGCAGATGGGCCCCTGATTGATATGATCTGCGCGCTCTGTGTCACATTTGCTGGGCCCCTGGTTGATATGATCTGCGCGCTCTGTATCACATTTGCTGGGTGGGATCTGTGTTTGATTCAGGTCTTGCGAACAAGATCGTCGTGTGGGATCTGTACGGTACGGCTCTTGTTCAACATATCATCACGGCCAATATCCGCTCTAGATGATCTAGATCGTGGTCTGTCCGGCGTGTATCAATGTATTAAGGTTCCATCCACAAAAAAAAAAAATGTTTTCCAATCGCATCACATCGTTATAGAATACTGGTATGTCGCGCACCTGGGTGGAGGGATCGCAGCTCACGTAGACCAGCCTGTTTGGTCGGAACTTGAACAGCTGCCCCAGGAACAGCTCGTCACAGCCTTTCCTGCACAGCACGGAAAAAACAACATTACAAGAACACCCGGTGGGATCAGCGAGGGTATTGACGCGACACGTACCGTCAAAGCAAAGGAACAACACAACGTGAGTCAGGCGCAAGCGCAAAATGCGCTAGCAAAGAGGCAACAGAGCTTCCTTCCCCATCGTGGTAACTGTTTGCGAGAGGTCTTCATGTGTTCTGCTTGTAAAAAGCGGCAGCCTTCCGCAATACGCGTCCGTCTAAGCCCGGGGGCTACACATACAGCGCACACAGCACGTACTACGTCAAAGCGCGGGGGGCGGTTACACATACAGCACATACAGCACATACAAGTACAACGCTACACATACAGCGAAGCATTGATAATGGAGAAAACGAGAAAAACGAGCCCGTTGTAGTACCCGATAACCGATGGCATAGACGCCGACTCCCCTCCCCACAACGTGCGAGACGACTCACGTATTTTTTCTGCAGCGGTGTATACAGCGTGCAACGGCGGTTTATATACACAACCTTTACGTATATATACTCACGCTGATCCCTGGCCTGGCACAACATTAAACATGGTACACACGTCGCCATGTTTTATTTCTGTATCAAGGGGGGCGCATTGTGATTTCCTCTCGGCGGCAGCAGCCAGCGGGGAAGGCGGGCAACCGGTGTCGCACGGCACTGACTGCACCGATCGCAGCCCTAAATACCGCAAATACAGCATAGAACAACTTGCAAACACGCTGACGCTCTCCTCTCGCTTGCTGACCTGGGAGGGTCGACGATTATGACCGTCTCGCTGGGCTGGAAGGACACGTTAGCGAAGATGTTGGACGCCGTTCCCGCGAGGAAGAGGCAGTTGCTGATACAAAAATACCAACGGACGAATGACAGGACGATAGCACGATCACCGGAGCATTAGCGACATGCATTAGCGAAATCGCGTCGACAGGACAAAAAAAGTACCCGGCCACGATCACCCCAGCATTGGCCAACACCGCAAGCGCCCAAAATCGCGTAGACACGACAAAAAAAAAACTCGGCCACGATCACCGCAGCATTGGCGACAACACAGCAAGTGCACAAAAATCGCGTCGACACGGCAACATGAACTACCCGGCCAAAAAAATACCTACAAAACTTGAGAAAAACTGCAAACATTTTCAACACAGATTCCGAGTGGGGTGTACCGAAAAACGTGGGTAAGCTGTGCGCTGCCAAAGGGTGATTTTTAACACCGTGCTGTGTAGTATGAGCAGGCTTAACAAATACCAGTATGTAGGACGATCGCGACTGTATTGTTTCTATTTTCACGATGGCACATCATTGGCCGAGCCGAACTCAGTGATAAGCACCGCCATGAGGACGCCAACCACGGTTGTCGACCACGCTGTAACAACAAGCTGTGTGGCACTTCACCGCCTGTAATTCTTGTAAGGGGTATTCGATTTACTCTGGGATATCGGACCGGATTATGTGGGACACGTTGTGGGATGGAAAAATAAATAATATTAAGGATACCATCGGCCGGACGCGAAACAAAGACTAATCATGTCACACTATCTGGGTTTTTTTTCAGCTGCTCTCCCGCAAACAAAAAGTATCGCCTGATCTCGATACATGGCAAGCAACCCATACTTTCCGGAAGGCAGTGGCAACTTCTTCTCGGGCTTCGAGGAGGACTCTGCAAAACATCTGGTCCGTCGCGTCACCCGGACAGGCGCTTACGCTTGCACAAAAAGAAAAACTGCAGCAACGCAAGTAACATGCAATGATAAGGCGTCGGGTCAGCCGGACGCGCTTTCGCTTTCGCTTCCGCAAAAGAACAAGAACCGCAGCGACGCAGTATATAACGCACAGCGGTACGGCACAAAATGCACCTCGCGCGGCAGCGCCTACTTTGTAAATGGCGGGGGACGCCGGAGTGATGCACGCGCACACGATATTTTTCCCCAAAAGTGTACCATAATTAACAAGTCAATATAATGGGGTGCAATTACAATCTTGTTACGTATATACCTATTCCCTTTTTTCAAGGCAAAGTTCGAGCTACGTGATAGTTTTGGGTTGGCGCAAAAAACAAAACAGGACCACCCGAAAAACAAATTACAAGAACAAAAAAAAAAAAAACGAACGTACCACCCACTCCGGCCGCACTCTATTCATGCGAAATAGGGGCACCATTGCACTCACTCGATGCCGTTGTGCGCGGCGTTGCGCGTGGCGCAGTCCACGGCAAGCGCGCTGATCTCGATGCCGGCGCACTGCTCGAACGACGTGCTAGCAGAAAGACAAAACAGCCCCCCGCCGCAATAAGCATCGATCAGGTTCTTCGCCCCTCCCTCCTTGGCCCGCGAGACGACGTAATCCACCATGTGCGGCAGGACGTACGGATTGTTTTGGAAAAACTCGCCCGCCTGTTACCGCGATACACACAGCGCGTCGGGGGTCCGCGCGCGTTGGGGGCGAGAGGGGAGGACGGAGAGAAAACGCGCTGAGAGGGACGATGCCACCGAAAACTAAACCCCGGCACCACAATACATAGACATGTGCGTGATTTTTTTTTTATGGACGGGTCGTTCTATGCCGACACCGTGAGGGGTGCGCCACAGCAGGGGAAGCAAATCAATATTCTGAGGCCTTCCCGCCCTTGAGGAGAGCTCTACGCCTCACCCAACAGCCGACTTAGAGAAACGTTGCAAGCTAGGTAGATAGCCCCACGGGCTAGGTATCATCTAACCAAACAAAATATTGTACACTATACTGGCAATAGTTATCGGACCCGAAGGTACTGCGTAGCGACCCCGTGCTACGATAGAGGTATAGCCTTACAGCACGTTTTTTTGCAAAAAAAAGTGCGTGGAAATCGGGACTCCTTAACCCTTTTACTACCCCCCAAAAAAAGTATCCTACTCTGTTTTCAAGTAGTTTTGTCCCCAAAAACCGTTTTCGGCTCTGAAAGAGTTAAAATGAGGAAACACTTTCCCAATATCGTTGAACCAATATCGTTGAAAAACCACCATCATTTTCCCGTAGTAGTCATACAAAACCTAGGCCATGGGGATTCTCACTGGGTCAAAAGCGTGATCTTTTTCGCAAAATCAGCTTTTCGGTGAGAGATATGGAGCGCTCCTTAACCCCTTTAGAGCCGGCAACGGTTTTTGGGGACAAAACTACTTGGAAATAGGGTGGGATACTTTTTGGGGTAGTAAAAGAGTTAACCAAGAACTTGAGGGAGGAGATGGCTAAAAACGTCGATGGAATTAGACGTAAAGAAACAGCGTTGAAAGAAAACCAGGGGATCTTGGGATTTAGGTTACTACCCGATATGACCCCCTGTCGCGATAAAATGCAAGGCGCTTACCGTATTGGGGAGAGGGGGGAGAAGAGCCTGCTCGTATGTGACCCCGGGTCTGAGTTACGACCACATAATAGGAGGGAGCGAGCAAGGGAGCTTTAGGCGAAGATAATAAATGGGATGTGAAAAAAATAGAATACAAAAATGAAACAAAAAGTACGAGCGCAGTAACGACGTCACTGAGAACAGCAGCAGTCCTCTTCTGTGGCGATCCGAGCTGATCTGCTGCTAAAATATCGTAGCTGCTGCTGGCTGCTGTGCGCCAGAACCCACCGGGAAGGACTCCGGCTACCAGCGGGGATATATATATATATATATATATATCGGGAACGCCGCCATAGCCAGATGTCCTTGGAGAGGAAAAATCCTTTGTTGATTGTATTTTTAATATCGAGTCGTACCAGAGTGTCTAGTCCGGGTCGTCCCCTGTGGTGAAGTGGTTAGCTTCGTAAGTCTACCAACGGCGATTGTGTGGGTTCGAGTCCTGGGTGCACCAAGTGACTTTTTTCTTACAAAATTGACCATGCCGAAAGTGCGAGAGCGTGAGTTGGCAAAATTCAGTGCAAATCGACGAGCAGTGGTAATGCTGAACCCTCTGCGCGATAAAACTGAAGGCACGTACCGTGGTGGGGAGGGGGGAGAAGAGCCTGCTTAGTGACCCCGGATCTGAGTTACTGCTGTTAATAGGGAGAGGGCAGGAGTTTAATAGAAGAGCGAAGATAATAAATGGGAAGGAGAAAAAAAACACATCTACGCCAATACTGCTGTAGTAGTTACACCACCGACTGCTGCGGCTGCCTCGAATGTGATATTTTTCATGCTTTGATTTTCCGTGACTTCCTATACTTTTGTCTGTCTTTATTTCTGCCTCGCTTTCTTTCTTCCTCCTGTATTTCTCCTGAGGTAGTCTTATTTTGTCTCCCCCTTTTGTGTGTGTATGTTGGCTCGTGCTCGGGGTAGCCCTGTCGTCTTACGCTATTGCTTCCAAGCTGTGGCACTACTTTATCGGTTGGAATGTTGCTTTGTTGTCCTCTTGATCTTGATTTTGTTTTCTTCCTTTTCGTTCTTGCTTGAGTTTCATTTGTTTTTCTTATTTTTATCTTTCCTTTCGTTTTCTTTTATTATTTTGATTTATTTCGCCTTCACTCTTTCGATACATGTCGGTCGCTGGCGTATGCATCTAGGTTGTGCCTGTCGTACCCAGTACGATGGCATGACAAGTAGTGCGTTGTGCGATTCATCATTGTAATGCATTATCTCTGTGTCGTAGCTTTTGTGACCACAGAGTGTGTATCTCCTAGGGTGAAGAATCAGCACGGACAATGGGTGTGCTGGGTGTCGGCGAGTAGTTATTTGTTATTTCGCCTTCTCTTGCGGTGCATGTTGGGTGCTGGCGTATGAATTTATGTTGTTTCTGTCGTACCCCGTACGCTGGCATGACAGTGCGTTGTACGATGCATTATCTGTAATGCATTATCTCTGTGTCGTAGCTTGTGACCACAGAGCGTGCTTCTCCTAGGGTGAAGAATCAGCACGGACAATGGATGGGCTGGATGTTGACGAGTAGAAGAAAGGAGTGGTGTGAAGAACACACACCCAGTGTCCGTGCTGATTCTTCACCCTAGAAGATACCCGCTCTGTGGTCACAAACTGTAACACAGAGAAAATGTCTTCTAGTGTATTATTATTAGACAAGTCAATGTCATGCCATCATGTGATACTGGCGACAGGCACAACATACATACATGCGCCAGCAACCGGCAAAAATCGAAAGAGATGTTTATATTATACGTTATACCAGGTACGAAATAAAACATTGGGGGCCCCCAGATGTGGCGACCTATGTACGAACTTTTGGAATATTCTGAGTGATCAATGTTGAAGGTCATGCGGCACATTGTCGGATGGCGGACGCAATAATAGTAATTATTATTACTATAGTACCAATTCAAAAAACGACAAGTAAGTGCGGTTCTATCACCATTTTAGGAAGACCGCGAAACAGCAGTACGTATCGTGCGTGCAAGTATCATCATATCATTATATCATTCCGCACATCGGACAGCTCAGGTCAGATCATTTCAACCATCCATGATCTGTGTCGTAAGGGGCTGACAGACAGATAGATCCCTCGTCTAGATAATCTGCATGGCTCACATCATGGTTGCTGCCGGGTTTAGGGGCCGTATGATCTGCATTCTCTTAACACACGCTTCCTGAGTTGGATCTGTGTTACACAGATCCTGCACAACGTATCACAACGACAGATATATAGGATCTAGATTATCTAGATCGGTATCTAGATCGGTATCTAGATATTTATCTAGATCGTTATCTACCATGTAGATCGTTATCTAGATCGTTATCCAGATAGTTATCCAGATCGTTATCTAGATCGTTGTCTAGATCGTGATCTGTCCGGTGTGTGCATCCTTCCGTTGCAGTAGTGTTAGTGGTGTTAATTTGCGAAGTGTGGCCGATGCTCTGCTGCTGCTGCTGCAATCGGCGATTTGTTTTTCGGGCAGTTTTTCCCTCCGTAGTTAATGTGGACAGACTTCGGGTTCGTACTATGACCAGACTAGTGGTACCAGCGCCATGAAAAGCTGCTGTGTATATTCGATCAACGTTATGCTTCGAGCTCCTACAGATGGGCTTTCCTTTCGTTTTCCCCTTTTGGCGTTCCTTCAGAAGGCTTCATAGCCTCGCAGGGTAGAGGTGTAGGGATGGGTTTTGAGGAGCTGTATCTTCGATTAATATGTACTTCGTGGAACCGGCGTTTCCCCGAATCTTCCTTAGTTCTGCTTATTCGCGGCTCACCAGGGTGGGCTAGTGTTATGGCATTTCCCTGGGAGACCTGCAAAGGCCCAGGATTAAGAATACGTGAAAGGGTGGCGTATGCTTGGAAGGCCTCGTATTAATAGTCGTATAGTGAACAGGGGGTCGAGACGAGACAAGAGCTGAGTCCGCTGTTTCAGACGTTTCATCGGAGGCCGAAGTGGATTCTTCAACAAAGCTCTTGTACCAGGCGTAGAACTACGGTATACAGCAGTGCGAGTACTATTAATAACATTTAAGAAAACAAAACAAAATCGTACTGTCGGCCAGGCGAATCCTCTAAATTTGTTGCGCCGCCGGCCTGATACTGCTCATGACTCTCACGCAATCGTGCTGCTGCCGTCACTGCTGTTACTGGCCCGGAACTCGGAAAAGGGGATCGATCAACCGCTACACAAGAACTTCGACAGACAGTTTTACTAGTCATAACACAACTCGTAGCATACTCGATCGGAGTATCACACGCAGGTTGCAAGTAGGACTAGATTGTAGGAGTTTCGAGGATTTTTCGATCTCACTGCTGAGGTGTCTTTTTCATTTTATCAGCAAAGATGAGTGTCAAACCTCTCAATCGGTCGAACTCACAGTTGACATAGTTCTAGCATTTTTTATGTAAAATTGTACGCTAGGCTTAATTACCTGAACGCTGTCTTTCGCGTGGCGTGGCGTGGCGTTTGCGCCGCGGCAGGTTGTACTTCGACAGAGGGGGCGATCCCAACCAGGCCGACAGCGACAGCTTCACGGCCCTGCACTTCGCCTGCAATGGCGGCCACCGAGACGTGGTCGACCAGCTTATCCAGCACCGCGCGGAGGTGAACGCCCGGAGCCACTTCCAGAGCACCCCGCTGCACTTCGCGTGCGAACACGGCTTCGTCGAGATTGTCAGGTGCGGGGGGTGGGTTGTCTGGTCCGGTGTATGTGGAGAGTGCAAGTGTGTGGATGTGTAGATGGCATGGTTGAGTTGCGTTTTTTTGTCGAGGACGTTTCCTGGAACGTTCTTTCCGCTTTTCGGGTTTTTAAAGGTTCGGGTTCGGGTTTTAGCTTTTAGCTTTTGTTGGCACGATTTTGGTCGCTCGACGCGGGTGCTCGTATCTCAAACCAGTGTGTTATCTCTTTCTCTCTCTCTCTCTCTCTCTCTCACCTCCTCTCTCTCCATGTTGTGCTCGTCCCTCGGTGACGAACGCGATCAAAGGCTGCTCCTGGCCAACGGCGCCACCGTCGACGCCCGCAATAGCGACCAAGCGACGCCCCTACACTTCGCCAGCCAGGTGCGATGAACACCCCACCCGTATAACGATCCCGGCCTAGCCGCGACATGCTGTGTTAGTTGTGTTTATTATGTGTATGTGCTTTGTGTTTTGCTCTCTTGCAGGGGTGTGGAGCGGAATCGGAAGTCTCCTGACTTGTGTACCAGGTACTTATAGTATACAAGGAGGTTAGGCGCGGTGAGTTCGTTTCGGAGGCACGGCACGAAAGGTTAACCTCAGCGTGGTATATAGGAAAGCGAAACTCGCGCGTCACGAGCAGACCCGTAACAACGGTATTCCCGCTTTACAAGGCCGTTTTCACGGATTGCGCACGGCTGACTTTGGTGACGACGGCGAGGTGTGGAGGGCGGGTAGCGGGGACCTTCTTGCCCCCCCCCCCCTCAAGACACAAAATTCGACGAAAGCATATGGATAAAGATACCAGGGGAGAGGGGAGC
>JAYJME010003700.1:0-11792 GCA_036873775.1 Costaria costata | reverse complement strand
CACGAAAACGGCGACTGCGCTCCTTCCGACCCTCCCTCTACCGGCCAGCGCCCGCCGATACCCGCGATGGCGTCGCGTTCGCCCGAGTTGCCGTGCTCTCGGTACGCGCACGAACGCAAAAAAAAAAGTGAAAAACTGGAAAGCAAAGAAAAGCAGGATCGGTCCCGCAATTAGTAACAGTAGGCTTTTTGCAAGTGAGAAGGCTGAGAGGCCAGGGTTGGGCAAACCGAGCAATCTCAGAACAAAGACAAACGTAACTATGTCTATAGTCGTAAGTCAGATCCGGGGTCACAAAGCAGGCTCTTCTCCCCCCTTTTCACTCAACGTATCATATTATATCATATCATACGTGCCTTCGTTTTTATGTTTTTTTTCACGGGAAGAGCTCAGCACTTTCTTCTCTCGTCTACTCGTATGACACTCACATCGCATTGTGCATACGTACACACGCTACTCGTAGGCGCTTTCAGCAAGTCATTTTTCACAGGGTGAAGAGCGGTACCGCTTTTTTTGGCGGACTCAGGCGGAGCGGTATTGCAATACGGCGGTGTACTTTTTTTGGCGGTTTCCGGCTTTTCGTTTCTTGGCGGTATCGACTTTGGCGGTTCCCGGTACAACAAACTCTGGCGGTACTTTTTTCGGCGGTAATGCAATACCACGTACGGCGGTATTTGTTTGGCTGTTCCCGGTTTTTCGTTTTTTGGCGGTTCCCGGTACTTCAAAATCTGGTGGTACTTTTTTCGGCGGTAATGCAATATATACGGCGGTATTTTTTTGGCGGTTCCCGGTTTTTCGTTTATTGGCGGTACCAACTTTGGCGGTTCCCGGTACTACAAAATATTTCTTCTCCGCCGTTGTGCCTTCGTTCTTCATGGCCTCTTCGTACTGGTCGGGATGCTTGTTCTTGACGTGTTTGCTTATGCCAGTTGTTCCCGCCTCTTTCTTCTTGCCCTCTGATGGCTCCCACTTCACGACGTGTTTGCAAGGAGTTCCATCCATTTATTCACCAGGCACACAACGTTTTTGTTGTTGGTGGTTGGGGTGAATCTACTCACATACCACCAACACCAAGCTGTCAACTTCCTCCTGCCGTAAATAGGCGGCTCGAGTGTGACCTCAAAGCGCTTGTTGTTGCTGCTGATCGTGGTTTCCGCATCTTGTGGGGGTTGCAGCACCGACGACTCACCCTCAACCACCGGATCGTCGGAACCAGGGGCTGACGAAGCAGCAGGGTCAGCCTCACTACTAGTAGCACTTGGATTTCCCTCTGCACCGCTCATTGTTCTGCTGGACCACATCTGAGCGTGGTGTGGGCAGCAGGTGTGGGGGCAGGGCGTGGCGTCTCTCTGTCCACACGTCCACAAATAGGCAAATAGATTCTACCGAAAAGGAACCCGAGAACCACATATATATGAGTACAGAACACAGAACTTCCTGTGACCATGGACTTGATTTTAGCGATGAGTCAATGTGAGAACAACAACAGAACACGTAAAGAAAGTCCGGTACTTTTTGGGCGGTATCCAGTGTTGGCGGTGCCTTTTGGGCGGTGTCCAGTGTTGGCGGTACTTTCTGGGCGGTATCCAGTGTTGGCGGTGCCTTTTAGGCGGTATCGAGAGTTGGCGGTACTTTCCTGCCTGTATCGAGAGTTGGCGGTACCTTTTCGGCGGTTCCCGGTATAAACAAGATCTGGCGGTTCTTTTTTTGGGGGTACCGAAATTGGCGGTTCCCGGTAAATGCAAAATCTGGCGGTAAACCGCCAAAATACTGGGACCGTCCCCCAGGGCGGTATTTTCATGACGGGAAAAGTACCGCGCTGAACCCTGATTTTTCTCAAAAAAAGTCTCCTTGGGGGTAGATTTGAACTCATGACCTTGACCTCGGCAGTTACGAGGTTCAGCCACTGGACTACAGGGGCGAACTACGTACGCGTATATATCTCGGTACCATACAGCCGTACAATAGTGCTTAAATATCACCGGTATGTATGTTACATCAGTTGTAATAGACTCGTGTGATCACAACTCGACGTTCGACAATTTTGCTCTATGGTGGCAGCACTCCAAGACCTGCACTCCAGGACCTGTCTGCGACAACAACGCTGTCGCGGCAATACGTGTTTGCTTACGTATTTATTTGCTTATTTTCCCGCTCATTTGTGCTGCCGACCAGGACTTCTTCATGACACTGTCTGGGGGCAGCGTGGCCATGAGGCAGATCCAATCGATCGAAGTCCTGCGCGTATTAGGTGCGTCCTGCCGCAAAACGGTATACCAGGTATACAACAGGACGACCTCGTATACAAAGCGTAAGCATTAAGTTGATCGCCTGCATTGGAAGCCCGGATGTTCGGCCACCAGGATCGATGTGGCGTGACCGTCAATGCCGCAGTCGCTACAAGTATTAGCAACAGGAGTCGCCGTGCGAGTTCTATGTGCCTGCAGTCAAAACGTGGCACCAACTAGTGAGTCCAACGCGATAATCTCGCTCGCTCCTTGTGGCTGACCAAGCGTCTGGTTATGGACGATCGCAACCACAAAGTGCTGCTTTACTGAACAACGCCTACTGCTGTCCAGAGCTGTGGGTAGCTTGTTTTACTCTGGATCGTGTTGCTTGTATGCTACTCTTGGAACGGTGCTTGCGGGCCAGTTATGTCGCTCTCTGTACCCAGACGTGTGAGCTGATAACGTCCAGCGCGATGCGTACACTGTTGTCGGAACAATTAAATATGTGTTGTTTCATGTGCAAGGTCGTTGGTAATACAAATGACAGGCGCACAAAATCATCTGCCGTAACTTGCAGTGTTGAACTGAGCCTGTCTGGGTGTTTTCGTCCCTCGCGCTTGCGTTTTCAACCAGGTCCCTTCCCGAATCTTCGCAACACCTTGACCGGAGACTGCAAGTGAGTGAGCTTGGACAGCAACACTCGAGCGATATCAATTGTACCTTTGACGATGATACCACGATGCCCACGGCTGACCATGCGTGTTGTGTCGCCCTTAAAGTATACCGTACCTCGTACCAGGGGCCTGATATCGCCAAAAGCGATTTGGGTCAAAAGGCATCCCACCACTGTTTCGTGCGCATCTCGCTGAGTATTGCCGCCTGATGATACCTACAGAAATGTTACCGTAGTGCCATTTAAAGGTGGGCGTGCTACACGTTTGACATGTTTATGATTGCATTGAGCGGATGCAGGGTAACAAGTAGCTCACATGTTAACCGCCACCTCTGCTGGCACGGGGGGCGGGGTACGAAACTCGGTTGGCTCAAAACCCGTAAGGTATTTTCTGTGCCTTTTCTTCATGCCGCTAAAGCACGAAAGCGCGAGTTAGCAAAATTCGATGAAAATTGACGAGCAGCAGGAATGCTGCACTCTTTAATATGTAATATGAGCGATAATGACCAAGGCGCGTACCGGGGGAGAGAATGGGTTGACACTCGTGACCACGGCTCGTCCAGAATATCTTCGAGTGTATTAATCTCCTGCGAGTTGATTTATTTATTTTTTCCAACCCCATCTACGAGTATTCTCTTTGCTCTTCTTCTCAGGCTCCCTCACTTTCGTAGCTCAGATCCGGGGTCGCACAGCGGGTATATTCTCCCCCCTCCCCGCTACGGTTGAAGTGGAAAATAAAAATGGCGAGCTCCCAAAACAAACGGTGGAGAACCGTGCCTCAAGCCTCAGGCAATTGCCAAACAGCGTGGCGATCACAGCAGCTTTTCCTTTGCCGTTGACAGCGGTAGAGCAAGCAACAGGGGCAAGAACGCATAGCTCTCATATGCGTTTCCGGCGCCGTGAGTTCAAAAGGCGCAATACGATCGAGCCTTTGCTTTCTTCGGACGGTATTTGTAACAATGCTGACATCCATCTGCTGCTTTTGACCCTGCTTTTGGTGAACTTCACACTATATACTTGCACGCCCCCTCCGCCGCCGAAAATATGCTCGCCCATAGGTCCACGGGTCCGACTTCACTAAACATCCGTTACACATCAATGATAGATGGGACGGGAAAGGAAACCGGATCCTCGGCGGGAGACAAGGATCGTTTGGTCGACTGCGAAGTAGCGTTCGTGGGGCAGGGCGCGCTGGTTTTAGAGACCACAACAGGAAAAGCGATGAAAGTCGGCTATCTCGTGTTTGCAGAGGAACCCGACATAGCGGGGGAGTTGGCGAAGCTCAGAGTTCAGGGGGACAATAAGGATAAGAAGGAGTCGTGACTCCAGTGGATACCATTGTACCGCTATTGACGATATCGCATTCACTCGATATCAATGCCAGCACGCGAGAAACGTGGAAGGCACCCCTGCCCATTGATATTGCACGACCATTCGAAACATACTGGTATGTATATACAGCAGCTTTAATGGTTCGAGACTAAGATAGGCGGTTTGTGGCACAGACATGGTCGATTCTGCTGATGAGTGCGGAGAGACGCTCTTCCCGCCAGTCAGAGATGTCCCCTTCTGTTTGCTTGAACCTTAATCATTGCCAACTACGAGTACTGTACCCGGTTGATAATATTTAGCTTTTTTTAGAGAGTGCAACTATAACAGCAGCCCCCGCGCCCCTTACGAGCCATACGAGTACTAATAGTATTATTAACCCTTTGGAGACCCAGAGATAGCGACGAAACAAATGAAAAACGGGCCTAATCAACCGTCTACAAGGAGAAGGGCGAGCACCTAGCGGTACGACCAGGATCGTGCTGCATCATCCGTGCCGTATGTTACGACTCCTAGCGTTTTTGGTCGGCCACCAAATTTATCATCCCCCAACCAAGCCGTGGCCGATGCCAATCGCCATTTTCCGTAATTTCGCTTTTTTCCCAGAAGTCCCAAAAAGTTAATACAACGTGAACGTCAACTTCAAGACAAACCGAAAACAATCATCAACCACGGCGATTAGTCCGTCCCAGATCCCCCATCATCATGTTTTTTGCCAAATACAAATCGTCATCTGTGAGTCAGGCACGTTGGCGCATCTTGGTTGTCGCGAGGGTCATCCGCGCAGCGAATATTGAAAATCAAACTGTAGGAAGGAGAGCTCTGTAGAACACGTAAGTAGTAATCAAGCATGCGTTCCGAGGGTGAGTGTAAAAACATACCACCAGTCCTACCAGGTGCCTCGTATACCACCAGTGGAATTTTCCGGATGGGTTGTACCCTCCTGATTTTCTAAGCATCTGCATATACGGCCCTTCAGGGTTAGCAAGTGTCATGGTATCACCATGTCCACTATGTTGTGGAGGCGTTACTATTTGTATTCCCCAGGAAGAGGATTCCTTCAGAATCCTCTACTACGTACAGATCTATCTACAGAGTACTATTTTAATAGTATTAATAGTAGTATCTTCTGGGATGAAGAGCCACTACTACAGTAATACAACACGCGTGAGTGATGTCACCAGAGAGCAAGCTGCACAGTAGTAATCGGGCCCGTCCCATACTGCCCCATCGTATCCTGTTACCCCCAGCCCCAAGCTACCAGCCGCAGCCAGCCCCGAAAAATAATATCTGGGGCGATGCGGCCGGGCGCTCCCTACTTGACACCGCCACCTGACATCCCGTGAAAACCGAGTATTCGTTGTTTACATGAATGAGGATGTCACTTGGAAGACTTGGAGATGTCTTCGTCTACCAACAACGCATCTCATGGCCGCAATGGAGTGCATGGCCGGGTGATTGTCCATGCTGATCTCGACTGCTTCTACTGTCAAGTGAGCGATGACAATGGTTTCGGACTGGTCCCCTCCTTTTGAACGATGATTCTGCATTTCCGCTACTCTGTATTCGTATTCATGTTCCTTCAAACACGATACAACAAACAGCAGTGGGCGAGATACGCCGCATGTTGTGACCAGGAGTGCGTCGGTCGTTCGAGAGGCGCCATTTAGAGGCGACTGCTGGCTGCTTGGCGTGTTCTACCGCGGAAAATAGTTTCCATCGGTCGACCGCAAGTAGCTCAGCTAATCATGCTGCCAACGGCTCAGCGTACCCCGCTCAAGTTGCCGTATATTACGGTTCGTAAGGTAACGACCAGTCAGCTGGTCTCTCTACTTTCGTATCTATCTTTGTGTGGAGAGTGGAGAGCGAGTTGTATTACAACAGCAGTATGGGCAAGTCGGGTGACCAAGCGTAGCTCAGGGCCGACATCGCTGTAGCACCCGAGTGAGTTGATCACCCTGCCGACACGAGTGAGCGAGACATTAATTATTATTTCCAGAGGAAGAAGCAAACAGAGAACAGAGACAAAAAGGAGAAGACAAACAGAGCGACCGAGGTGCGCGAACTTCTGCAGCGACCGCATTGGGAATAATATTGAACGTCTATTTCAATCTTGTGTCGGTAAGGTGACCAACTCACTCGGGTGCTACAGCGATGCTGGCCCTGGGCTGAGCTTGGTCACCCGACTTGGCCATAGAGCTATGGCTACGATAGCTACTATTCATAGCTGTAGGTCTGCAGACCAGTTGCCTCCCCAGCTAATATTGGCCTACGCGTAGAGTACAACTTGTAGAGCATGGTAACATTTTGTAGCCAGAGTGTGGACGTACATCCATCGGCAATTTGAACAAAATAAGGTGCCCAGTGTAAACTTCGAACGGCGGTGATGTCTCTGTTCGTCGTGACATCCAGGTGGAGCACGTACGCCTGGGGATCCCGACGTCAACTCCTCTTGCCGTCCAGCAGTGGGACGGACTGATAGCGGTAAACTACGAGGCCAGGAAGTTCGGCGTAAAGCGGGGGGACCGCTCCGACACAGCCAAGCAAAAGTGCCCGCAGATCATGCTCGTTCACGTGGAAACCATCAGCGCGAACCCTGGGGATGGCGCAGGAGACGAGGCAAACAAGGTCGGGGCGCGGCCGGATAAGGGCGCCTGCAAGGTGTCGCTCGAGAGGTGGGGTTTCGAGCATTGGTTTGTTTAGTGCGCGACGGTAATCTCGCACGGCGGTGCATTTTCTTATCAAAGAACCACGGCAGCAGGCACTTAGAGCAGTATAGGTGTACCGCGGTACTATGACCAAGTGGTGAATTTTTGAGCTGTCGGCGCTTTTCAGTTGGCATGTTGACTGATCTCTGGCGAGAGGGTACAAGCTCGTCGGTTCGGAGTTCAACTATTCTGGTCGATCCTCACCTTCGGAAGCTGAGCGATGCTGCGATCGCACGATCGCGCGTGTTGATCAATTTTTCGTGAAAACGTGTAGGTCTGTCACCCCCTCCATAACGCCAGGATCAACAGTTCACCTTATCAGTTATTTTCGAGCTCAACAGCAGCAGTAAGTACAGCCTACCGGCAGAAACAGGTTTTCTGTTGTGATTCTTCTCTCAGCCGAGACTCGACGAGAACTTCTGCTTGCCAACTCTCGCTTGTTTTCAGTCTCCGTTGTCGTTCCGGCGTGGTTCTGCTGTGCCGTCTTGCCGGCACTCGGTACTTAATTGTTTTTCTGTTTGAAGGTATCGAGAGGCAAGCTTCGCGATCATGACTATATTCCAGGTGAGCTACTATGCAGCACAAGTTGCCCGAAAGAGTGTACCCACAGACGAATTGAACGGCTGTAGAATCCAACACGGCGCCAAGAAGGGAGCAACAGGATATCGTGGGGGCTTTTGCTTTACCACGCTGCCCCTCCCCTGAGGCTTTCTAGGTTAGCACTTCTCGACTCCGGCGTGAATCAAGAAAATTAAAATAATTGTTGTGGCTAAGATAAGACGCCGCCGTCTGCTGCCTTGTTATCACCAATGACGAACCACATTGTGGTCTGAATTTATTTATGTTACGCACTAAACTTATCGGGACGCTATTTATGTTACGCACTACAGTAAACTTATCGAGACGCTCGCCTCGAGCTATATATGCCTGATCCATCGTTACTCTCCCAACTCTTTTCCTACTGACTGGAAAACGTCTGGCCTTGCTCGGCAGACGCACTGCCGCCGAGTCGAGAAAGCATCGATCGACGAAGCGTACATGGACCTGACGGAAGAGGCAGCGAGAATGTGCGAGGAGGCGGAGGCGGGAGAAGCGGAAGACGTGGCAAACGCCCAGGAGACTGATTTGCAGGTTCGGGGTTTGACGTGTGTGTGTGTTCTGCTGTGTCTAGAGAACGGAAGTGAGGCAGTCTTAAGCTTACCCTCTGTTAGATGTACACCATAGCAGCCTAACAGCTAATCGCGACACCTCTACCCGATCGATGTCCGTCGGTCACACACATCCGAAATCCCCACAAGGTTTTGGGGCGGGCTCATCACTGACGACAAACTGAACTATGCTGCCACTATGGTGGAGTGCCTCAGAACCATGTGGGCTCTATCGATTGGTGATATTTGCTCGCGCCGGTGTATATTCGTCGACTTCGCTCGCGCTTTGTTTAGGGTACGGCTGGCCACCGCGTCGACCCATCAAACGCGTTCGATCGAGCACTCCTAGCGGGGGCCCGTCTGACGGCGGCAATGCGTCTAGCCGTGGAGCAGGAGCTTGGGTTTACGGTGTCTGCCGGAATTGCGAGCAACAAGGTTTTGGCAAAGCTGGCATCGAGCATGAACAAGCCTAACAAGCAGGTGCGAAACGAACCTGCTTTCAGCTGCCGGTGTGCATAGTCAATGCTACACCTTGTGTTTGGTTACACTATAATAGTGTTGATAGCACTACTTACAACCGGAACGACTTGCTGTCTCTCCCCTGCTTTTATGCGGCAAAGCCGAACGAAAAGACTGATTTGGCGGGAACTGGCAGCTGCTCGGTTGGGGTTCTGCGAAATACCAGGCAAAAACTCCAGCGATACTATCGACGATGGTAAAACCCCATCCACTCTTCTCACACTTTTATCGATCATCTGATTCCCGATTTCTCTTTTCACGGCGTGTCCACGTGTTTGCACTCCGGTCCTGCCAAGGAAGACTGTTGTCCCGGCGGGAGCCTCGTCGGAAATGCTGGACACGATACCCGTCCGCTCCATCCGTGGACTCGGAGGGAAGCTTGGCGAGGCAGTGGTCTCTTGGAGCAAGGCCGAGACCGCTTCGGATCTCAAGGTGTTTTTTCCTTGTCGTGGGCATTTGCTTGCTGCGAACGCTGATTTCGACCGCATCCGCGGCGCCATGCTTTTCGAGGCGTTGCCAGTGTTTTGCGCGATGCCTCGGACCTTCGGCATCAGCTGTTGGCTGTACCCTGGTTGCATCTGGCGTGCAAGAGTGACACATGTAATTTTTGACAGCTTGGGTCTGCAACACAGAGTTAAAACAGCGGAAGGTTGTACTTCCTCGTCATCGCGCTTCGTGTGTTCGTGCTTGATTTGAGGGCAGCATGTGGCCAGGGCACTAAGATTGTGCTGTTAGTCCTTCAGTCCCGCAAGGTGCCTCTACGATTGTGCTATATATCGTGCAGCCCCGCAAGATCCGCCCTACCGCCACCGCCGTGTCTCTGCGTTTCTTCGCGAACACCGTCGTCGACAGAGATTCAGTCAGGGGGAACTCGTGGGCAAGTTCGGGCCTAAGACGGGGGAGTGGCTGTGGAGAATTTGCCGCGGAATGGACGACGAACCTGTCACCCCCAACCTGAAACCGAAAAGTCTGAGCGTCTGCAAGTCGTTTGCGTGAGTGCTTGCTGTGGAGGGGAGATATTCACAGCAGTATTAATAGTCATGCGACCGAACACGCAGAAAAGTGGAAATTAAGCTTTGGAGTTTTTAAGCTCTTCGCCACCACTCTACCACTCGCAGTCTTACTTACAGAGAATAAGCCATACGGTGCGGAGATGTGTTCTTGCAGTTGTTTATGTGTGCCCTTTATTTTATGTAAAAGCTACGCCTATTTCATGTTTGTGTTGGTTTCAAGATATTACAGATAGCGCCGGCCGCTGGACACGCCGCCTTCTTGATCCATTTTTGTCGCTGCATTTCCGAGGACGACAGGTGATCGCCGTGCCCGGGTCGTCCCGCACATTACATGTCCCACGGACCGTAACCCTCACTGAAGTGTCGGATCATCCTACTGACTGTAGCGTTATTGACGTCGCCTCCATCCGAACTTGCCTCACAGCCCTGTTCGTGACAGAGAAGCCGTGTTGACGTGGATGACGCTCCTTTGCAAGGAACTGGCGCACCGCATCCGCGTGGATAGGGAGGCGTGGAGTCGGAGAGCGACCAAATTGACCCTCCACACGATCTCTCTCGCGTCGAGAAGCAGGTGCGAAGGGCCGATAGACAAGCTCAGAGAAGGAGCGCGGCCGGCACATGCCCAACTGGTTACAGCCTCGTCTGCCGGATTTTTCATGTGCAGTACTTGTTTTATTTTCGGCGCGTGTCGCGGCGTCTCGAATAGGTATGCATTTATTTTGTTGTTTTATTGTCAGCTATCACACCGAGGGGTAATGATTTGCGGCCAACGACGCGCGCAAGTAACTCGATTCCCCTGCTGTGCGCGCGTTACTCCCTACTCCCCGTGCCCAGGATGAATCAAGCGGGTGCCGCCGAACAGAGCAGAAAAAATACGAATGCAGCTCGGTCACGTACGGTCGATATTCCCGGTGAGTGCGTGGCCAATTTGGTCGTCGCCTGCCGTGGTAGTTTTGCCTCGAGGCAGCAAACATTGTTGTAGTTGCTGACCTTGAAGCATTGTTTTTAATATGTTTGCGATCCTCTCCCCTCGTCATCGTGTCGTACGCTGGCGATGACTCCTGCTGGTGCACCCTGGAAAAATCTCACCACGTGTATCTGGTTGGCTTATTCACGTTTTTCCTATGCGCGGAATATTGCTGATTTTGAGCGCCTCAAGTGCCGCACATGGGGCGTACCAGTCACCTCATATTTTCATGACGTCCTAACTGCATCGTATATAATGTAGGGTAGCTGTTGGTTAGAGGATAACAAGGGGGCAAGGCATCTGGCGCAAAACCCAGTATGCACGTCAAACTCGAAGCACATTGACGAGTGGCACCATTTTTTTAGAGAGCTTGTGTTCAAGGGGGGGGGTTTAGATTACCCCATGTAGAGTCCGAAGAGCAGCGTGTACCTTCCAGCCTTTTTCACACAAGAAAAATGAATGATCATGCTGGGAGTTGAACCCACGCATACCATGCTCAGAAGCAGACGATCTACCCACCAAGTCATAATCACTGTTTATATAGGACTACCCACTAGACCACATGTTTACCCCCCCTTCAGACCCATTGCCACGGAAGCAACGCCCCCAGGCGCCCCTCGGCGCACCAGACGGAGGGCCTCAACCCGTCGGCGTCATCACCGGCGGCGCGGGCATCGGCGGCAAAGTCTCCGGCGGTGGCTCGGTAGGAACCCAGCCCATCGGAGCCATTGCCCCACCCGTGCCGAACGGGTGTACACCAGAATAATCCCATCGATACCGTCCTTTGGGCGATGTCCAACTCGAACCCACGCATATCATGCCCAGACGCGAACGATCTATCCATCAAGCCAGAGTCTATTATTACTCAGAAGACTATAGCTTGATGGATAGTTTGTCCGCTTCTGAGCATGGTGTGCATGGGTTCGAGCCCCAGCACGTTCACTTATTTTTCTTGTGTGAAAAGGGTTCGAAGGTTATGATTTACCAGCATAGTCCATGGCGAGGGAAGTTCCCCCGAGATCAATGCTAAGAAACCGGCGAGATCTGGTGCGCCGGGGGGTGCCCCCGAGGCGTTATTTCCGTTGCAATCAACCTGGTCACCGCATCGCAGAGTGCCCGGTCGCCCCCGCGCAGATGAATCTGGCGATCCCACTCCAAACCTCCCATGGCGGTGTGCAAGCGACACCGCCATACCGCCATGGGGGGGTTG
>JAYJME010003699.1:0-11797 GCA_036873775.1 Costaria costata | reverse complement strand
CTCATTGTTCCGGAAAAGGAGGCCTGTGATTGGCCGGTCCTTACAAAACTTTCCATACGTATAGGCGTGGTGCCTCAAGCTGCGAGCAATTATATGCGCTGCTGGGAGTTGTATTATATTATGAGGCATGATTTGCTACTTTGGGTACAAGCCGCAACGCTGCCCACGGACAGCAGGCGAGGTCCCTTTTTTTACTGCTGAAGTACTCGTTCAACAAGAATTTCCTTTGTGCAGGAAGAGCAGGGCCCAAGGATCATAGAACGTAGAGCCTACGGTTCTAAGGGCGCGCGTCGGTGGGCCTTGGGTGTTGTGTCCTTCGTATGTTGCTTGCTTGGAGTCGGGTCTCTGCAGCCCGAAAGATGACTTTGTTGACAGAATGCTTGGAATTAGCGTTTGATCGAAAAACTAATGCTCGAGGAAAACGACAATATGCAAAGGGGTGACGTTTTGACTCATCGATAACTCAGACAACATGCATCTCCTCGGAGTAAAAAAAGCAGGGCCCACTTTTCGTGTGAGAATGAACCGAGGGTCCGAAGGGCAGCTCTCGGTGGTCACCGTGCGTTATCTTCTGGTCTGTTTGTCGCCCGGAGACTACTCGGGCTCACAGCAGTGATTCTGTCTTGGTATTGCAGTGGATGGGAATGTTCCAAAGGTTTTGTTGCTGACGCCGCACGCTAACTATTTCCCTGTACTGTAACCCATACGATATGTTGTTGTTGGCTATTTCCTTAGTTTAAACCCACCCCCTACACTAAATTAAGTCGACTTGGGTCTGTACACATATATGTAGGTCATTTTGAATTCGGTTGGTTGAGATTCTCATCTGTACGCGGGGGGGGGGCGGATGGAAATGTTCCTTAAGGAGCCACTCCGGACATGTTTTTTGTGTTTTTGTTGGTTATTCGAGCAATAAAAAAAAAAAAATTTCAGCAGAACCTATATTATTTCTAGTAAATAGGTTTTAGCGGTAGGAAACACGCCATACGGAAAACGGCGTAACTCCCGAACCCTTGCTGATTTGGTGTCCCTGATGATCATTGAAGAAAGCTTACATTCACGGCTATCTGTTTGGACGACTGCCAGATCCATTCGACGCATTTTTCAACCCGAAAAAACCCTCAAGAGACGATCGCTATAGATAACATTCCGCCATCTATTGGACAACTTGAAAACCGTACGGTTATTAACCGTTAAACTTCGGCGACAATGCAAACCACTTATATATCGACGGATGCAAGGCTCTAACAGAGCTCCGCTTTCCGTAAAGCTGGAGCGCTGCAACGTAGTTGTACGTGTGAGGGGCTGAAGAATGACAAAAACCAGCAATAGCTTTAGGGGATACTGACACAACAACGCGTATATTTAGCGATCTGCTGGTAGTTCAAATGATATTGGCGTGAATGTAAGATTTCTTCGAAGATCATCACGGACACCAAATCAGCAAGGGTTCGGGAGTTATGCTGTTTTCCGTAAGGCATGTTTCATGGCCCCTACTATACTGGAAATAGTATAGCTGCTGCGAAAAAATAACCCTATAGTATGTCAGTGATAATCTTCTTTTTCTTAAAGGTTTCCCTCGTCGTCTCGAGTAGGTTGTCGTGCCCAGCGGGTGGTAGTGCCTTGGGCAATGTCTCAATGAAAGGGACGTTACGAGTTGCAGTGATCCTCCACGTGTGCGGGTTATAATGCGGTAGGAGCGGCTGTTCTTCCCGTATTCGGTCACTACCCGCCCCCAAGCTTTCTGCTCTAGCTTGTGTACATGCGCCTCTTAGTGCACGAATGCGCGAGCACCAATTATACGCAGTGATGACAGGTCTGAATTCCTGCCGCGTACATATGAGAGAAGGGTGATTTTATTCCAAGCACCCGATGCGGAGAACGATTGATGATGTAGGCCGTTGTTTCACAGATTTCTCCCTATAGGAACTTGGGGCATGCCGGTGTTGATTAGTATACAACGCACCATGTTCATGGTGGTTCTACCGTCGCGTTCGGACATCCCATTCTGCTGAGGAGTGTTGGTAGCAGCAAATTCTTGCTCAATGCTTGTCTGCTTACAATCATCCCTGAAATATCCCGCAGTGTCCTCCTTTATTGCACCTTAACCGTTGCAACTTCATTCCCAGAGGTATGACATAGTCTTGAATGAAGCACGAGAGAGTGTCGATCGCCTTATCTCAGGATCGAATGGGGTAGACTGCTTTCCATCTTGTGTGATGATCGGTGAGCTTATTGATGTACTGTGAACAGTCCATGGCGTTTGGCTTGGAACTCCCGGCGATGTCAGTGTAGACAAGCTCCAATGGTGCGGTGGTGGTGACCGTTGATGTCTTCGGGTGTTTGCCTTGTGCACTCTTTCCTAGAGCACAGGTCTTGCAAGGCGAAATGTTTCCTTCGAATGAAACCCCAGAGTCCGGTTAGTCTCGTAGCATCTTCATACTGCTCTCATTCAGATGTCCCAGAGGGCGGTGCCAAGTATCAGCGTCGTTTCTTGCAATGGGAGCTGATGGGGTTGAAGTAGTCTTTCGCCCAGGCAAAGACTCCAGATCTAAAGCGAAGAGTTGTCGACTTCGTCGTAGGGGAAAGTTGATGTTGCCCCTCTCAAGCCAAGCATTGTCGGATATGATGGTGGTAACGCCCTCTTGCTTTGAGCTTCACCTGAAGATAATAAAATACGTCTATTGTAATTCCAGGTACAATTGTGATTGGTAGAGTTGCCATTCTTGTTCGACGATTGCTGTCGGTAACCTTGCTCCGTATGTTCCCGGTGGCAATTCCAAGCATTGTATGCAGTCCTGCTGTAGTGAGACTCGCGGTGCGTCAAATTCTTGGTATTCAAACATAAGCTGACTGATACCTTTGGTCAATTTATCGTCCGCGTATAATGCGAAGCACCGCTGTTGACTGCCATCGTCATCTTGACAGTCTCGTGTGTAAATGCTGATATGCTTTGCTCGTTGGAGGCTGCGAATGAGAAACCCATGGAGTCACCCTTTCCTTAGGCTGCTGTAGCATTTTTTTCTTGAAGTGACAGGCTGATACCCTTCATGACACTGGCGAGGTCGTTCTTGGAAATAGTTGTCTGGTCGCTTGATTATTTCTGGGTTACAGCGTTAGCATTGTGACCCTTTCCTCGGGTCTGCTGGGCTGGTATGTCTTGTGAATATTTTTCAGCTGCTTGTGCCTTGCATTCCGCGTCGTTGTGAGACGTTGTGTTGTGAAATGAACACCATTCCGTCTTGGAGGTTGCTCCTTTTTTCGGAAGCTTGATCTTCTTCGGTGTATGCGCGGTCTTCTTCGTACTGGTGCCTTCCCGTTGGAAATTACCCATTTTCCCACATGAGTGACATTTTAATCCAGAATTTTCTCGCCTGGATATATCAACAGTCATTGCTGACCCTCTTCCTTTGCGTCCCGACTTGTACAGTCCGTTGACGTACGTGTTGCGCATGGTGAATTTGAGACCATCGATGTTAGTTTGGGCTCTTTCATCAGCATGACAGCTACGCATCGGTTCGGGCTATTGGACTATGTGGGATTATGTTACTCTTGAGTTCTGATCTTGCTTGTGGCGACGCACGAGTTCACTTCATCTGTCCCTACCTTCTGGGTTACCAATACTACAACAACTGAATCGTCTTTTCGTCGACTGTCTGGGTGTCCTGATTGCTTTGCCTGGGGCTAACGAACACTCCAGAGTGCGTTGGTTCAGACGCACGTAGTCTCATAGGTGATGTGGATGATCTACGGGCTCAAGTATTGGAGCAGGGACTCGCTCTCGAAGCGCTACAACAAGCGGCCGCTGACGCCGAGGAACGTCAAAATTCATATCATGGTGAGCTGCTTCGTGAGCTACTTGGTATAATGGATGCGCTTTTGAAAAGCAGTAGAGAAAGCGGGGCGTAGTTGTAGTTGGGTGGGGAGCAGTCGCTAGCCACCGCTGGTACAGCAGAGAGAGATGCGGGGCATAGTTGAAGTCGGGTGGGGAGCAGTCGCAACCCACCGCTGGCACAGCAGAGAGGGATGCTGTATCACCATCGTCGGAACGCTCTAACGGTGGCAGCGGGAGCAGAGAGGGTGGACGTGTTTCCGCGGAAGCCGACCCCAATGGGGATCAGCTTGGCGGGAGAGGGCGAGAACGTGCATTTAGCGCTTCAGGTTAGCCCTTTCTCCGGATGTTTTCGGTAGTAGGCAAAGTTTTTGGGACAGTCAAAGATGGCAGTTTATTTCTTGAAGGAACGAAATGATGTCGAGTTGTTCTCAAAGCAGATGCGAGTCGACACCAAGCTTGATCATTTCGAGGTCGTTTTCGATAGCGAACCATACGCTGAGGTTGAGGCTGATGTCCGGAAAAAAACGATAATTCTTTAGCCCAGGGAGTAACGGCCTCGATGTGCGAGATACTTGTTTGGCCTGGATGTTTCTCTCCCACACATTACAGACTAGAGTTGACAAGGCAACGTTTCACATCAGTTCTTTTCCCAGGAAGTGTTGGGAGTCTATCATGAATTGGTACGACACCAAAACCAATGCGCAGAAGGGAGTTTGCATGCGGCAGCTCTACCATTTGAAAATCGGGGAGGAAGATGACCCGGTAGAGAAATCATACGCGATGGAGGACTTGCGTGTGAAACTGAACAATGCAGGCATGAGTGTGGATGACAACACTCCTAACGCATGTTTTGTTTTTGCCTTACCTGCTGTCGAGTATTCGCTCGAGATCCGAGACCTAAATCTCAAGCAGGTTTACGATCGTAAGGAGATCATCAACTTGGTTCGCAGCTAGTACGAGACACTTCTCCCATGTTTTGGCAAGTCAAAGGGCTCGTCAGAGTCCCTTGCGCTCGTCGGCAGTGGGTTGTGTGGTAATAGTGGAAAGGGAGGATGGGGGCATGGTCGAGGCCGATCTGGAAAATGCAAGAAGGGCGGCGGCAACGGTAATACAGCCGCCGGAGTCGGGAAAAGGACGGATTAGGTGACGTGTTGGCGGCGCACAGCTACGGTCCACTACAGCGACAACTGCATCATACAGCTACGCAAAGGTGCGGTTGCAGAGGACGCGAGAGCAGCAAGTGCGTATAGCCGGTGGTCATGGAGAACGGATCACCGGAGGAGGTCATGTTTGAAATGGTGGGGGATCCCGGAGACAATGGGGTGGAAACGACGTCGTTTCAAGGGCACACCAGCAGCTACAGTCCTGCGGTGGAAGTATAACCGTGGGCACCCTCGCCGTACGTAGCGGAAGGAGGGGTCGTAAGTCGCACGGCATTTATTTGCCGCGCGCACTCCATGTTAGGGGGTTGGTGGTGGAGGCAGCAGATATGGGGGTATCGCGGAGCGAGAGGAAACATGTCTGCATATTTCGGAGAAGTCGTACGACCGCCAAGCCGTGCACACCCCGCCGTGAAGATTGGTTGGGGAAAGTCGCGCGGCGTAGTCGTAGCCGCGTGCACTCTGGTGTGGGGAGGTTAGTGGTGGAGGAAATGGGCGCGGGGGGCTCGTTAACTGTCTGCGGCAGTATTACAACGAGGGAAAAACCTCCTCACAGCAGCAAGTCGAGCTGCATGGCCGCACGCACTCCAAGTATAGCAGCAGCAGCGGGAGGTCGTAGAGGGGGAAAACGTGGGTATCTCGTGAGCTGGATCTTTTTATGTGGTCCGGCAACACCAACCGCGGGGCGGGGGGGAAGCGCCTGGTCTTTCTGGTCGGTATTCGTAGGGGTCAATGCTGCTTTTTCTTGTCATGAATACACCTGTTGGTCGAAACTAATTAAAAGTTTTTGATCGTACTATTTCTTGCAATGTCACTTCAATAAACGCCCATGACAGCCCGTGGCAATGTCATGGGTTTGAGTTATTAGGCCCACGGTAGTTGATGGAGGTTCAGGTTAGTTCGTGCAGGACTACGAAGGTTAATGGCAATGCCACAAAGGCCCCAGATAGCTCGTCGCAATGACATGTGTCCTTTATGGAAGGGCCAGACTATCACAGTTCATTGAAATTACATAACTTCATGACTGTTTCGTGGCGGTTTTTTGAAGTGCCTTGTTGTTTCCAGGTAATGGCGCGGCGACGCCATGAAAACCCATGATCGTGCCACTGGGGTCTCACGAAGACACACGACATTTGCCAAGCCCCATGCACGTTCATGAAATTTTCATGGGCTCACCAGAAAGGCCCAAGAGCGTTCAGAACATTGCCATGGGCTCGTCGGGATAGACCGGCGGCACTTCATGACGATAGTTCATGGGAGACCATGAAGGGTCATGGTAATGCCGTGAAGGCCCATGACAAGCATCGGAGCGACCACGAGGGTTCAAGGCAACGCTGAGGAAGGCCCATGAAAGCCCACGGCATTGCCGTGGTGTGCGATGGGTTGCCATGGCGATGACATGGCACCGGCATGAAGGTTTATGGCAGTTTAATAAACGCCCACGACAGCCCCCGTGTTAATGAGATCGGTTAATGTTAGCAAGTCCACAGCAGTTGATGGGAGCCCACGTCAGTTCGTGCAGGATTGCGAAAATTAACAAAAATGCCACATAGACCCTAGATTTTCATGGCAATGGCATGCGTCCTTTATGGCAAGGCCACGGTAGTTCATGGAAAACTAGCAACGTTCATGATAGTTCTATACTCGCCCATGGCAGCCCGTGGCAAGGGCATGTGTTCTGTTTAGTAGACCCGCCGCGATTGATGGCTGCCGACCTCAGTTCTTGTAGCACTACGAAGCTTAATGGCTACTTGGTATACCGTAAAGGCCCCAGATAGTCCGTGGTAATGGCATCTGTTAGGAATGGCAGGGCCACGGCAGTTGATGGAAGAATATCAAAGTTCATGATAACTAATTACATGGATTCTTCATGTTTGTGCCGCGGCAGTTTCATGCAGGACCTTGTCGTTTCCAGATAATGGCGCGGCGACGCCACGAAAACCCATGATCGTGCCACTGGAGGTTCACGAACACACATGACAGCTGCCAAGCCCATGAACGTTCATGGAATTGTCATAGACCCGTCAGGACAGTCCCACGGCTGTTAGTGGAAGACCTTGACGGTTGTTGGCAGTGTCATGAAGGCCCAAGAACGTTCATGACATTGCCATGGGCTCACCGGGACAGACCCGCGGCAGTTCATGGCGGCAGTTCATGGGAGACCATGAAGGTTCACGGTAATGCCATGAAGGCCCATGACAGGCATCGGAATGACCATGAAGATTCGTGGCAACGCAGAGGAGATCCTATGAAAGCCCATGACATTGCCATGGCGGGTTATGGGCTATCATAGCGATGCCATGGCACGGGCATGAAGGCTTATGGCAGTTCAATAAACTCCCATGACATGCCTGTGGCAATGGCATGGGCTAGAGTTAGCAGGCCCACGGCAGCGCCCGTGGAAGATTACGAACGTTCATGGCAATGCCAAAAAACTCCAGGATAGCCCGTGGCAATGACGTGTATCCTTGATGGTAGGGCAACGGCAGTTCATGGAAGTGTTCTTAACTTCTTCATAACTGCGCCGTGGCAATTTCTCGCAGAGCCATGCCATGTTCTAGGTAGTGGCGCGGGGACGCCATGAACACCCATGCTCGTGCCACTGGGGGGTCACAAAGACACACGGCAATTGCCAAGGCTCACTGACTATCATCGAATTGTCGTGGGCTCGTCGGTGCAGACCCACGGCAGTTCATGGAAGACCATGAAGGTTTTTGGCATTGCCGTGAAGACATACGTTCCTCCATGAACTGTCATGGGCCTACCATGACGAACCCGTGTCATTGCCATGGTCTGATATGGACCCTCATCGCATTGCCATGTAGACCAATGTCAAGGATTCCAACTAACAAAACGTGTGCGCGAGTGTTCATGGCAGTCCACCGCTCCCTCACGATGCTCCTGTGGCAGTTCATGACATCTTGCGGCCATGGGTGTGGAGCCACTGCGATGCATTGTAGTTGATGAAGACAGTGCAATGGAAGTACAGCCACGGCCGCCCAATATCGGGGGTTGATTTGCGGACACCCTTGTGGCCTGCCATGCCGGTGCCATGGCGTCTTAAAATGCCGTCTGTCCATGACATTTTCACGGGCCTCACGGTACGTCATGGCCCGTGGCATTGCTATGACAATGCCATTGCAGTGTCTTGAAGACCCATAGTAATGCCATATTGGCCCACGACAATGGCCCATAGCAATGCCATGATGACCCATGGGCAATACCATGGCATTGCCATGGATATGTGAAATAATGTACATCCCTGGCGATTCGGCTTCGTAGCGCAAATACTCTATAAATTCAACCGGATTCAAAGCCAGCAGCCTGGCCAATAAATCAACCCAGCCGTCACGCAAGAGACTCTGTGTGAGCGCAAAATGTCAGCGTATCCATTCCACACCCGATGATCTCAGTGCTGCCGCAAACATCACCAGTGAGTTGTATTAACGCAGTCAATTCTTGCGTTTGCATGAAGCCCGCCAATCACAAGAGAGCGATACGGGTACGTAGCACAAATACTCCACATTCAACATTCAACCGGATCGAAAGCCAGTAGCTGACCAATACAACAACGGCAATCCCGTCACGCAAGACTGCGTGCAAAATACTCTACCAGGTAACAATTAACCGGATCGAAACCCAGCAGCCTGGCCAATAACGCAATACATGCCACGCAAGATCGTGTAAAACTTTCAGGGGGGTTAATACCGTCATCACCAATAATATCGCCAAGTTTTTAACGCTTTTGTGTAATACGTACGTACCTGGTATCATACGAAGTATACCAGGTACATGTATACAACAAACAGCACGGCAAATTTCATTGCGCTGTCGAAAGCTCAACAAACACTCAAGACCAATAATAATGCGTGCGGTATTACACAGTAGTAGTAGAGGATTTTCGAATTTATTCTGTCGGACTGGAACATGATGTACGATACACTGTGGGAAGGCAAAATAAGAAACAAAACGTTCGTACGTAAGGAAGGGCACACACACTTTCTACAGCTTGCAACACGCCACGTACCAGGTAGTAAATAAATACTGATTGAAATCTATTTGTTTTTAACCCCATTCTCGTAGGAAGACGGCAAAAAAGTGGTATCCACCGGGGAATTAGTTGACTGTGCGACTCGTACGATTATTATTCTGCTATTTATTAATAGGGCGAGAGACCATCAAGTTCCTGCAAAAAAAACAAAAACACTCGGTGCCCCCTAGGGGGGCACGCAAGTCGTACCCCCCGACGGTTATTATACGGGTTTTACTGTATCAACGATGCTCCCGATCGAACTTGGACCATCGTCTCACCCAAAGTGGGCCCATCTCATTGGTAATAGGATTTCACACACCGAGTGGATGTTATAAACCGTGGAGCGCGTAGCGCGGAAAACCACACCCTATACCTGTCCGGTACGCGCAGCGCCTCTAGGTTTTTCAGCGCCATATCAGAGTTCTACAGTAAAGCCTATATAATTGCCGTAGGGGGGTACGACTTGCGTGCCCCCCTAGGGGGGGGGATAAAATCGCGCTGCAAAAACCCACCCCCCGATTGGCACGTTCATAAACCTGCGATGACCCAACGCCTGAAATAATGTAATTCATACCTGATACCAGTATACTAGTCTGTAATACTATTATTAATAACAAAATTCAAGACATTAATTAGTTTCCACCTTCGAAGCACACGATTCAAGACACTACTATTACGGGGGGCCATAGTTAATAGGACCTTCTGTAGACACAACAGGACCTACTGTAGACACCAAAACCTATGTATTTCCCTATTATTGCTAACAATATTTGGTCCATAGTTAACAGAACCTACTGTAGACACAATATAACCTACTGTAAACACCAAAAACTATACATTTCCCTGTTTTTGCTAACAATATTTGGTCATATTTACTATAGGTCCCCCGTAATAATTAATTTCCATCTTCGAAGCACACGATACATACGATGTAAACGTAAATGTACGACACAACCACAAATAAAGTTGACGCACAGATAGGTCGTCGTGGTTTCTGAGTTCTACCCGTCTTTTCATATATACCTCCGTATCTACCGGCGGGTACCTGGTATCAAACTATGACCGAGACCCCCCGACTTCTCCCCAAGTCCCACTACCGAAGAAGCAGATCCACATTGCCATAACTTAGGGTTACGAGCATACGTTCAAGGCCTTTTTACGCTGTGGGTGGTCAGGTGGGTGGGTTCCTAGACAAAGTGGCCGTTTCGGTTTGTTTTACCGAGTCGCGCGAGTTACTGGTGGCGTTTGCTCTGTGCCTGTGTATCTGGCTGCACGGAGCCCCCACTCCATGCACAGCACGTTGTTAGGGTTTGTCGGGCTATACCGGAAAATTGTTAACCCAATCACCTACCCAATAAACTGTGACAACGTCCTTCCTATAGGCCCACCTGCAGTCACCATGTTGCCAAAGTCTCGGGTTCGTTTCAACGACCGAGCGGAGTCAGCCACAAAGCAAAGCCCTCTTGTATATATCGATGATTTTAATACGATATCGAAACTGCTGTAGCTCTTTAACTGCAGTTCGTAGTAGGCGGTTTCGTCCACGTTTTCGGCCGCGACTTCTCGCCGTAAAAGTTGCCTAATCTTGCGGTGTAATTGCTGGAACTTAACAGTAATAATATGATACTACCCGACGAGTTTCGACGAGATCCTTATCTCTCACCTGATCTCGCAGACAGTCGCTTATTTTTTTTTTTTATAAGGTAGACTTGGTGCATAGGCTTCCTTTTCTTTCCGAGGTTTTTCTTCTTTTGGGAATGCTAGGAGTGATCAAAGTTGAAGGTGATGCTGCACATTGTCGGATGGCGAGCATAGTAATAATAATAATAATAATAATAGTAATAATAATAATAATAATAATAATAACAATAATAATAATAATATGCAGTAGCTACTTACTGCGTAGGCGCGTCCCCGCGAGCATTATTTCTCCAACCATAATAGCAAGACAAAAGGCCAATCCAACTACAAAGAAATCAGTACAGACTTGCTTACCGTACCTACGACGACGGTGCATAACACACACCCCTCTCGCGAATTTCAGAGACGATTTCCCAGACTTACTTACCGTGCGTACGGCGACGGTGCATAACACACCTCCCCTCTCGCGAATTTCAAAGCCGATTTCCATCCAAAATCAGCCTTAAGGGGGGAACAAACAATGAAAATAGTGGCTTTCGGAAGATCTCGTTGCGAGATCTTCCGAGATCTTCCATAGACGCATCGCTCGGCGTTTAAATTCTACCGGTTGCTGAGCAAATCGGCGGTGAAAGTCGGCCGGATGGGGGTGTGTGTTGTACACCGTCGTACTGTAGTTTGCGGTACAGACCGCTGTATCATGATCTGGTCGGATTCCTCTGTGCGTGGTGTCATTTGGAGGCTTCTGCAGCGGGGAGCGCGGTGTGCCTGTAAAATAGTGTGTGCCTCTAAAGGCCTCGTGAGCGGCTGATATCTACCAAAGACCCCGATGTCCATAATATAGAATAGGCGTTTTTTACTGCATCTCTCATTTTTGTGCAACAACAGGCACCGGAACGTTACTGATGGTCGTCACTGGGACAAGAGTGCAACACCCCCCCCCGTGGTACAGAGTACTATTAATAGTAGTACAGGACACCTAATCCATACCGGTACATAAGAAAAAGGAAAGCTGGTCCACAAGCTGGATTTATTATTATTATTATTATTGTTGTTATTATTATTATTATTATTACTATTATTATTATTATTATTATTATTATTATTATTATTATTATTATTATTATTATT
>JAYJME010003698.1:0-11800 GCA_036873775.1 Costaria costata | reverse complement strand
AAACAAAATAATAGCAAAGCATATACCGGTATATATCAGGGCCACCATCTACAGGCACGAAAGCACTCACCCACGTATTATACCAACCGACGGACCCCACCAACCCACCAACCCTTCGACCCATCCACCGTGTACTACCGCAGCACAGCAGTACGTCTGCACAGCAGTAGTGGGCGTGTTGCAATCAAAACAGAAGAAAAGTCATACAAAACTCAAACAGTATAATAGGAGAAGCAAAAGAAAAACTACTGTAAGTCATACTAAAACCCATTATAATATTAATAGTAAAAAAACAAAAAAAAATGTTCGGACCGCGGTGGGGCTCGAGCCTGCGACCTCATGGTAAAGAGATTGCAGCCGCCTACCGCGGGACGAAAATCCTGGGGAGGGGGGGGGGGTGATAGTGTACCATCCCCGTAAAAAACGCCTTTAATATAAATTGAAACCCAAAAAACGGGGACATGATAAAACATACCCCGGGGGGGAACGCCTCCGAAAAAGGTTGCAGCACAGCAGTATGCATGCACAGTAGTGGGCGCGTTACAATTAAAACAGGAAAAAAAATCATACTGCAACTCATTTAATACTAAAAGCAAAAAAATAAGTCTAAAACCCATACATTCAAAAACAAAAACAAAAGAACAAAATGGCGGCGGTGGGGTTCGAACCTGCGACCCTATGGTATAGAGATTCCAGCCGCCTACCGCGGGGTCAAAATCCCAGGGGGGGATGATAGTGTACCATCCCCGGAAAAAATCCTTCCATACAAATTGAAACCCAAAACGGGGACACAAAAAAAAATACCCTGGGGGGGAAACGCCACCGAAAAAGGTTGGAAACCCCTCCTTTCCTGGGGAGAGAGCGCGCCGTCCCCGGAAAAGGCGCCTCTGGAACCCCCCCGCTGGCCGAATTTGGCCGCGGCGCCCCTTATTTCTCCGGGAACAACGGAATCGGCCGTGCGGCGTGTGCTCAGCAAGGCCGTGTGGCCGAGGGGGGTCTGGTGGCGCTCGTGGGAGCCGGTTCTTCGCGGGGCGTACTGAAACAGAGATAGTCTTGAATCTTGAAGATCAAAAACGACACGCACCGACACATTGACCATTGAGGAGCATTATGTACTAAATAAATTATGAATTTCCATTGGTGCTGCTGCTGCCACTGGCGATTTCTTGCCAATAAATAATCTTGTTTCTTTTTTGTGGCGTCTATGTCAAAAAGCCTTGGGCGAGTTTTTTTTGTCTCGCATGCCCACGAAAGCTCTCTTCTCGAGGACTGGCCACCCGCTGCCTACACGGCCCGCCGGATTAAAGCGAGCCCGACAGCCTCGACCTCTCTCTGTCTCGAGGCGGCCCTTCGCTCACCGGCGCGCGTGATGCGCTCGCGAGTTCAGCTCGTTTAGTGGGTCATCGCCATGGCCAACAAAAAGCTGCCGTGCTTGAATTTTCTTTCCGCGCAGGGCGGAAATATACGTAGGTGTCGTTCAAGAATGAATATTAGCACACAACGATCCTTACATTTCGGTCCAGAACCGTGCTTCAACTGGACGCGAAATTCAAAAATTGCACCTAAAACTCGTGTTCTGCTGACGCCCTTACTTGACGAGCGGACGGCGGCGAGACTCCAAACCGCCCACTTCCCGCCTTCTCTCCCCCGGCTACACGCCTACCCCCGCCGGAGCCCGCGTCGACCACGGGCACGCCCGCTATCGCACGACGCGAAGTTGAGCTCTTGTGAGTGACTCAAACCAACATCATACGAAAAGGTATCAGTTAAAAAATATATACTTCGTGTACGTATATATTCCTGAAGGAAGAGCGGGGCTCTTCCGGCTTGCGTGTATAGTACTTCGAAGTACTTACAACAACCGGTGGTACTGAATCTGCGTACCTGCAACCTGCAACAACAACGATACCGTGTCTACATCTTGATACGACTGCTATGCCCTGGCCCCCGCGGAGCGAACGCCTCGGGTTTCCGCCCCGGCTTCGAGCCCCCAGGGCTCCACGAGCTCGGTTTGCGCGGGGGGCGGGAGGCCGCCCCCCCGCTCGGGGTGTGCCCTCGGCCGAGCCGGCGGAGTCTCGGGACCCCGCGATGGAATGCTGCGCTCTCGTGCGCCGGCGACAATCGCATATAGGTTAATATAACGCCCAAACTCGAATCTACAATGAAACCAAGTAAATACCAGGCGAAGCCGTAATTTTGCACGTTTACCGCACAAAAGTCCAAATGTCCACGCCGTTTTTGAGAGATAGCCCCTGAATTTTTGCACACGTTTCAATTTGCCCCTGCCGAACTTTGACGGATGTTTTTTGTTTTGTTTTTTTTCGCCGGAAATTTGGGATTCCTCAAGACCCAAATTTCCCCCAACCCCCTCCCCTCCCGAAATATCTGGCGGAACAAACAAAAACATCCGTTAAAGGTTCGGCAGGGGCACATTAAACACGTGCGCAAAAATTCAGGGTCTACCTCTCCAAAACGGCGTGGACGTTGGACTCTGAAGGAATTTGGGGTTTCTCGCCTGAACCAGCCTGTATTGCGCACAGTAAATTGTCCGCTGCACCGTTTCGGACGTCTATTCCTACGAGTATCATTAGAATGGGAGGAATAATAGGGATCTTGGCCGTCTACGTACGGTATAGTTTAGGTACGAGTATGTTTTTGGTGCAACCGTGGTCTTCAGCCGTGTCCCGTGAACTATCGTCTCAATACAAAACAATCTTAAACTCTTCCTGTGTAGATCAGTGTGTTACACGGATGCCGGCCATCGTCTGAAAACTAAATGCCCTTTAAACTTCAAAACACTGCTGTGAGGGTTGATGTGTGATCGGGTGCCGGAGATATTCTGCCGGCGATATCTGGCCGCGCCAAAGGTATTCCGCCGATGTTATATGATGACCAGACTGATTTTCGTGCGTTCCTTTCGTGGGGCAAATGGCGATGTTAAGCGATTTTTTGGAGTTTTTTTATAAAACCTGTCTTATAACAATCGCAACTCTTCCCTTATGGCGCTAGCCACTGTCATCGCTGTCAAGGTCTTGGACTCGCTTCATAGAGCGGGTGGCGTCAGCCGCAGAACCTTGTATACCTATCAATATCTAACGGTCCTTACACTCCCGCCCAGAGTGTTATACGAAGTATATGAAGTATATGAGGTTCACGAAGTACGAATTGCCAGGTACCAGGTACTACAGTAGGTTCCCTGGTATGGTACTTCGTATATATATGTGCATTTCCATCATCTACCGGGTATCTGTCAACCTTTATACTACAGTATATGCAGTGAGAGCATATATTAATAGCTGTCTCGTTCAAACAGCAGTAGTACGAGTATATGGTAACAGTACGATGTCAGAGCAATGCACGCAGTATGACAGGGACGCAGGACGACGGAAGAAGTCGGAAGTCCGACTGAAACTGGAAACTGGAAATAAAAAATAAAAAGCGGAAAGTGTAAAAAATGTAACGGTATTTTTAGCACCAGAAAACGTAGCGCCTCACAAGGTATACATACGAATCTGCCTTTTGTTTACTCGTTCTCGTACATACATCGTACGCTGCTGTTTTTCCACAACAGCAAGAGGAGCGGCCCGGGGGCTTGGCCTGCCAAGTCACAATATCCGTAGCTTCGAAACGGACTACTCCCATGCGCGGGCTTGTGTGAGCTTGCGCCGAGAGACGGCGGTGATGCCGATCAATCGCCGGAACCGCCGAGGGGCGTTTCGGTGGTGGGCGGCGGTGGCGGCCGTTTTTTGCCCTCCCGTCATCGTAGGCGGCGTCGTCAATGAATACAGCGCAGAGCATTTCACCAACCGGTCGTCGTCGGTGAACGAGGTCCGCCGGCTGAATCGCGCGGTATTGAAGTCAATCGGAAGAACTAGCCGTGTTCAGCTGGAGAGGTTGCACTTTGAGCAGGAAAGCTTGGACGCGCTGCTGAAGTGGGCGGACGGGGAAGACCGGCGACGAAAGGTAAGCACCGAGGCATCTGATAGCATAACATCGTGATGTACACTGCAAGACTGCGTGTGGGGGGTACTGCGTGGGATAAGGAGTTTCTATTGCGATCGCGCCAGGAGGTATTGTACATGCACAGCAGAGCAGTACAACAGCACAGAAGTAATGTAACGTGATGGGCTGCAGTCCTCACTCTCCAGGGCACCGAATCAGAGATACTGGTGGTGCTGGTGGTGATGCTGCTGCTGCACAGCTGTTGCTGCTGTACACAACTCAACAAAACACAACAAAAAATCCAACCTTTGGTATGATACATACAAAGGCCGCCAAATAACGCTTATAGACCAGTCGACTGCTTTTCGACAGAGCTGGCCCCTGGTTCGTACCAGGTACCGGGTACCGATATATAGTAGCTCCAGCCGGTACAGCAGCATGTACTGGCTGCGCCAGATGCCAGTACGCTGGAGGACCCGATCAACTGTAGTGCACTCTTTCGGCGAAGCCGAAACTGGTCGTGGCTTCGCCGCGACCCGCCCGGCTGGTAAGGGGGGGCGCCGGAGGCGCTCCCGGAGGATCCCACTAGAGGCGCCCTGCCGGAAGCACTGTACGACGCGATTTGGCTTCACTACTATGATATATAGATCGTTGATTTTGGGCCCCTTTACCGGGAGCAGGTAAACACACCCCATGGGGCTCGTGAAGGGAACGCACCCCACGCGGGGGGTTTGTCTTAGGTGCACATATGGACCCCTCACAAGTACAAGGCCTTTCATGCCGTACTGCTGCTAGCAGCTGTACCACGAGCCGAGACTTGCCCGAATATTATTTTACAGCGGTCATCACACAGGGTAGCAGAGCACGACGACACAAGAAACACACAGAAACACAAAGCCGCAAGCAGCACCGTTCCTGCTGTACTGCTGTATCCTGGTTCGTACCGGTATGTATTTTCCTACTTGCTGCTTTGTACCAGGTATATATATATATATTATATATATCTATACTGCTTGCTGCTGCTCTACTGTTTGTTGTAAAATTGCACAGATGCTGGTCCCAGTATAATACTGCGAGTACTCGCATCATTTCGAGGTTCAGTATTACAGTAAACTGCGGTAGGTTCCGAACTCACTCGCAATATTTAGGTGTTCGATACTACTGCTGTGTGGATACTCCCCGTACTTCAAGAATTGCTGGGTTCTGTACTGCCGGTACGGTATATCGGCCGTGGATACTGCGAGTACTTCGAGTACCAAGATATGTATAAATATGCTCTCGATATGGGCAGCATACTCGGAGTATGAAGTATATGCTTCGACCATCTGTGCCCTGTTTCGGTAATTTCATCCCTCACATTTATGCAGGAAACATTAATTCAAAGATGATCCCACGACTGGGAGTAGGAGAAAAATACTCTCGGGGGGGTACTCAGGGTACTGGCAGTATTTATTTCGGGAGTATACACTGCGAGTACTCGCAGTATTCCCGGGTCCATTATGCTCTGGATACGCTTGAGTACAGCGATTATTTCGGTGTTGGTACGGCTTGTATTCGGCGTTCTGTATATACTGCTGATCACACTCCCAGCACTCGCAGTATTTGGGCCTTCAGTACTACCCATACTCCCAGAACTCCCAGTAGTTAGGACGCCATAGTACTGCCATAGGTACTCTCAGTACTCGGAGTACGAATTGTACTCGATACTCTGAGTATACTCAAAAAGTATATTATTAATAGCAGTACAGGGTTCCGAAATGCTTGAAGTACAGGCAGTATCCGGAGCATCGAACTCCATACTTCTTGAAGTACCAGCAGTATCCAGAGTATCGAACCCCTACATAATTGAGGTGCATATACTGCGAGTACTGTAGTGGTGTAGTGTGTACTAAGGTCTATCAGCAGGCCCCGCCGCCGGTAAGGGCGGAGGCGGGGCTATATTGTAATAACGGGATGGCCTGCCGCCTGTCCAGCATACACAATTATGAAATAAGCATAACATCAGCCGTCGACGCAAAATCAACAACTGAGGGTTTATTTCCGGGTCTCCCGTAATAAAAACACTACAAAATGATGGTATACGGTAAGTAAGTATCTCCCCGGGAAATAATCCACGGTCAACAGGAGAATATAAGGAGAATATCCAATTAACCTGTGTTACTTAAACTATCCATTCAAAGGTCGGGATACATAGCAGAGCATAGCTACGTATCTATAGACCACACCCTGGACGATAGGTTCCAGGTCAGTAGGCAATCGATAGGATCCTATTCCAATAGGAGGCCTATTGTTGCTTGTGATAGGTATCGATTGGCACTTTTGAAATATTATTGTGGCCGACAATGGGTATCGATCGGCACGTTTATTGACCTACTGTTCGGCCAATATTGTATCGACATGTAAATATCAAAACCTGTCGCTGAAACAAATAGCTATCGATAGGCATTTCCAGAACGGTATTGTTCAGGCGATATACTATTGGGACTGAGAGGCGAAAACCTATCGTTTCGGACGATTGGTATCGATAGACCTTTCACTAAATCTATTGTTTGGGACGATAGGTATCGATAGACCTTTCACCGAACCTATTGTTTCGGACGATAGACATCGATAGACCTTTCACCATTCAATTGTTTGGGCGATAGGTATCGATACGTAGACCTTTCGACATTGTATTTTTTAGGTGTTGGAGAGCAAGGCGCTCAAATACCTCCTGTCTCGGTACAATCAACTCCAGTTCGTCATCCATCATCCACGCCGCACTCCCCTTCAGCACAGCGGAGAATCCCCGGATCCAGCGCTGCCTGTCCTAGTTGTGGCCTTAGAAGCTTCAGGTAGATGTTCTCAACAGCAAGGTGATGATTACTATTTACGCATGTTCGATGTGAAGCTCAAGCCTTAGTGTTCTAGAGCGACCTGTTTGTGTGCCGTTTAGGTCCTTCTTATACCCTGGGTAATACCCTATCGAATAGGCTATTGGACCAACAATAGGTCGAAAATTATGACGATCGATACCTATCGCGGAGCACAATCGCTTGGCTTCGGGGTCTATCGATAGGTATTGTAAGAAAAAAGAGGGTTAGGGTAGTGGCCACAATAGCCTATTGTCCCGACGGATATGCTTGCGAACGTGTCTATCGATATCTTGGGCACCAATGCAATTTTAAAATTATTCCCAACAGGCTATCGTTCGAACAATACCTTTGTATCGCCACCAATCATCACCTATTGGTTAAAACGATACTGGTATGTGTGTGATGATATCGATCGATACCTATTACCCAGTTTAAAATTTAATAGGTTTGTAAGGGTATCGATCGAGACCTATTGCCCAGCTTAATAGGTTCGCAACGGGATCGATCGATATCTACTGCCAATTTAATAGGTTGGTAAGGGTCTCGACCGATACCTATTGCGTGTAAATGTAATATATATACTCACTACAATACACTTATACTTACGTACTTATTTACTATTTACTATTTACCTATACTCACCCTTAACGTGGGGAGGACACTTATCTGTGCATACCTCTATCCGGCGCGCAATATCATGGTGCTTAAGTAATTATTACAAGTACTACTACAATTATTATTGAACGAAGTACTCGTATGCATTTTAAATTCACCTACTTCTACTCACCCTGATCTATTTACTCGTATTTATGGTGCGCAATATTCTGGTACCTAATTAAATGTTTACGAGTACTACTATAACTGTTATTGTATATATAATACTTCGTATGGGATTAAAATGATCCCGGCATGCATGGTGGGGAAAGGAACGCCCAAGTATGTCTATCTGTGTATTTATCCTTACTTGTATCTGCATAAATACGTATACTGCTGTTGTAGTACGGTACTCTCGAACAATGCTTTTCATACTTATCCTGCGTACTGGTATGATGTAGCATTTACGTGCGTATGCTTTGTGTGTTGGCGAGTGCATCATTGATATATGCGGGTATGTACGTCTTGTGACATGGCATGTACGTAGTGGTACGATACGTGTAGCACATGTACAACAAGCACGTCGTACTACCATACCTTCTTAACGCTGGACTGTCCCTCGCCCCCCCCCAACACCAACGACGTTACGCCTGCGCCCGCGCTCAAAAGCGCGCGTCCTAGGGGTTGCTTCGTGGCTCCGGCTACCTGTGCAGGTTCCTTCCATGACTCGTTCGTGCTCCGTTTGAGCCTCCCGGACGATGGGAAATCCTTCGAAAGGGACTTTTTATGGAACTCCCAGCGCGATGTTCTTCACCGGGTGGCCACGTTGGAGGTGGGCTTGTATAAATCGGGTATACATACCTGATTTGCACAAACCCACCTCCAACACGGTCACCCGGTAAGAACATCGCGCTGGGAGTTCCATAAAACGTCCCTTTCGAAGGATTTCCCGTCGTCCGGGAGGCTCAAACGGAGCACGAACGAGTGTTGGTATCCCGGGTGGCTGTAGCACCTATAGTTGTATTTTGTTTGGGCGAAGGGCTAAATATCGAACCCAGTGAAGGTGCATCTGCACCTATACGGTTGGGCTATTCGCCACGCCGCGCAGTTGTGGTTGTGTAGGTGCCGCTACGTGTTCCCTTTGTACCGTATTCCCTTGGTACCGTACGCTTGGTGAAAAAGAAGAAGAAACCTGGACCTCAGATACCGTGGAAAGAAATGACGGCGCGGTTACATCAAAACACACCGAAAAAACAGGTACCTTTAAATCCCCTGAGACAACAGTAGGTACCTCTTAACCTCCTAAGCCTGAGACAACCTGTTTGGTTTGTCTCAGACCTAACACATCCAATCAGTCGTGAGTAATAAGCTTGGGTATGGGGTTGTCTCTTCGGGTGCTACTGGAGGCATCCTGTTTTGGTGGCCTAATGCCGGGTTTTCCATAAGATCATAAGCGATCGTGCGCCGCTTAAACATCGCCTGGAAGGTCATTGTTTAAGCCCCTACATCGATTCACCTGCTTTTTGCGCACCAAGCTCTCACGAGTTACAGTAGTTATTCAATCCACTAACACTAAACCTGTTCAGCTGTTGAGAAATGCGACCCTAGTAGTAGCGGACGGCCGGAAGCCTGCTCGTGGTGGGTGTGTCATTCTAGTAGGAGCCGTGGATGTTTATCAAGCTTGTACTCGTGCCCGAAATGCTGTAGATGTAGAAGGGCATGGCTTCCTTTGGGCATTGTGGTACTTGCGTTACTTTGCTGCAATCAGATACAACACAACAGTGTCGACCCTGGCGAAGGTGTGTGTGTTTTAACATTAAACCGTTTTTCTACTCGTCGACATCCAGCACACGCATTGCCCGTGCTGATTGTTCACCTTAGGAGATACACGCTCTGTGGTCACAAGCTACGACACAGAGATAAGGCTGCAGTAACATTTCGTCGTCGATTTTACTCGTATATGGATTGCGATTAATGAGGCCTCTCTGCTGCGATCAGCCAGAGACTCTCACCCAGGGCTACAATCCCCGCGTTGATTCGATCGCAATCAACGTGGCACCTCGTCGCAGAGAGTAGTTGCCCCGGTAAAATAAACACTACGAAACGCACAAAAACTGATGTCATTGTCGGCGTACCTCGCTCACAACGATGGGCGGGCGGGATGGTCAGTTTTCCCTAACCGTTACAGTACCTATCTTCTCGTGCTGCTGTAGGTCGATTTAGGTCGTCAACAAACGAAGTGGTCTCGTCTTGGACTCTCTATACAGTCAGCATGCTTTCTCCCTCCCCGGGGATGCACTTATTTCATCCCCTGGTTTCGGTCTCAAGATTACTGCTGTTCACACCGGAACATGCTAGCTTCAAGCATTATTCGACGATTTTAGATCTGTGACAACGGAAAGACGATGTTTGCGCAAAAAGTAGGAAGATACTCTCCGTAACATCTCAGTACAGCTCGCTATGAGCACGATTCTTCAGAAACAAAAGTTCCAAACTTTGGAAGAAACCGAAAACAAAATCCAAGGCCGACGTTGGGCAAAGATCGGCTTGAGAAAAACTCAGTGAAATGTTTAATTTGAAGCGGCGAGATTCGGAGTCCTCGTAACTCGTCGATTGACAAACCAAACGACTGCGTCATAAACTCTGAACGGGGCTCGTTCGTTAGGGGCTCCGACCCACCCCGGGGTCACAGTGTTCACACTATGGCCAGTGATCCGTGGCGGGCACCAGCCAGATGTCAGATAAATAAATATTTGGCCGCGACAATATTTCTCGATCCCTCTCGGATGGCAAAAAATAGACTTGTTGTCGGGTTTGGGAGAAGAGCGTAAGACGCCGCCGGCAAGCTCTCGCCCCCTAAACCTCGGATCCACCTGATATCTTTGAGGCCGTCATCTGCATTCGTTGGCTTTGCCCGACACCAAGTCGGTTGGCCGTGGGTTGAGTCTGTATTGAGATCGAAGGTCTCGCGTCGAATGAGCTATTTTTTGTCAGCGTGTTGACAATTTTTAACGTGAAAAATAAGTTGCGCCTCGTGAAAACAATAAGAAAAAATCCAACATGTTTTCCCTTTTTTCCCACAGCGGCGGTTCAATAGTTTCTTCAGAGTTTCTTTCCCATTTTTCAAACAGCGCTCGGGTCATGTCTGCCCGCCCACGACGGACGTTATGAACGTAGTACTCCTCTCACACACCACGATAAGGCCTGAGTTCGATTTCGCGGCTGTTGATCGCTGCTGCGATTTGAGGAGCCGGAAGTCTACGCCGCCTGCGAATTCACGGCAGGCTTTTGATTTCACATGTGTTTTACTCGTACAAGTTTGCTGTTCGATCCGCCTTGCCATGCATCGACCTCGAGCCCTACAGATCCAGTTCACTAGTGGATAGATTGAAGCTCCCGTACGTCTCATGGAGGGCAGCATGGCCAACATTCCATTACTTCAATGGTGGTTCCTCGACGACAGGTTGTATGGCTCAAGAAACACGAAACCCCTCGTATGCAAGCCAAAATCGCGAACTTTGCACTCTATATTCAGGTGTTTTTTTTGCGGGAAACCGGGTACGAATAGACCGGCCTTTAAACTTATATCGACAAGAAAAACAAGAGGAAGGGAATAAAACGTCCATCCTCTGCCCTTAAATACGACGTCAGTATTGCCAAGGGGTAGCATCATGTTTGAACGCTGAAGAGGAAAAACATTTGATACCACGCAACAAAAAACATATTTTGCATCCGGCAAAGTGTAAACCATTCTACAAATAAATATCTGGTAGCTCAGAGTTGACTACCCGGAAGCAACGCGACAGAGAGTCGACCCAAAACCATCAGCTATCAGTTCCTTTGCCGTTTCCCCCTCTGGGTCCAACTTGAAGGTGCCGTTTCCTGTTATTGATACTTTTTCGTACGTACAGCAGCAACACTACATACATATCTGGTCCTCGTCGCATAATACAATACTGTGTAGTTGCAGTACTGACGTACATAATATACATACAACAGTCAATCGCCGGTCGCTCTGGCGAGATGTTAGTACAGCAGACGGCAGCAAGCAGCAGTCAGTGGCAGTTGCAGTATTGATGTACTACATGCAGCAATCAATCGCCGGTCGCTCCGGCGTGTGCGTTGGTACAGCAAACAGCAGCGAGCAGTAGTCTGAGTGGTACGCACAGGTTTGATTTTTCGGCCTGGGTACGTGGTAGAAAAAAGAAGAAGTGCAAGCAGCGCTCTACCAGTACTTTATACGGTATGCTCGTAAAACACCAAACTATTGTCGCTGCTGTTGATTCAAGATCCCACCCGAGACGGCAGTTGCGGGGCGGTATAGTCCCTCAGCAGGTTCATCTCGTGTTTCAGGTTTGGGGCGCAAAGACACACCGAGGTGGGTTATGTTACTATAGCTACAAGGGGGG
>JAYJME010003697.1:0-11802 GCA_036873775.1 Costaria costata | reverse complement strand
TATGTATGTATGTATGTATGTATGTATGTATGTATGTATGTATGTATGTATGTATGTATGTATGTATGTATGTACGGACGCGCGCTGAACGCTTTCAATGTCGTTTCTGAGGCTCCTCACTTTAGGAGCTCTGTACTTGCCCCACATACTGGTTTTGAGGCAACCAAAAGTCGACCCGATTAAAAAACCCATGACCTAGGTTGCAAAACGAAAACTACACCCTGACGAGTTTGAGTTAAGGAGCTCCGTCGTTCGGGAACAAAAAAAGGCCAAAAAGGTGCTACCTCTATCGTAGAACGCGTCAGCATGTAAACAACGCTGAAAGACGAAGCAACCGGATGTTTTCAAAAGACAGAGACACACTGTTCAATGTGTATGTTAATATTTAAAAATAGTCGAAAAATAATAATTCCCTATACAACAGCCAAGTGATGGGCATCCAAATGAAACACTTCGGATATTTCTTTGGGTTTGTGGTCACGTTTGTCCAGTAGAAGCCGATGTAATTCAGGCATAATCGTCGTAGCGAGCTCGGGTAGGAAAATCGAAGACACGGTATCCACCGGAAACACATTGGCTACAAATCGTTTCTTGGTATGGAAAACTTGGTGCAGTACAACGACCATGAGGCCTACAAAAAAACATGGGAAATGGGGAATGAAGCAGTCGGCCCTATTATTTCCTGTGCTTACAGATTCAAAGGAAACTAACAATCCTACCTTTCATTATACCAGGTACCTGGTATATAATATGATACCAGATCGCGAAGGCACGACCCTCAAGTTGTAGTGGGAGTGGAACATCGTTGGGCCCCCTCCGGCATGAGGGTGCCGTGAGGCCCGCCAGAGTACTAAACAGGGCGTGCGTGCTCTTCAAGCGCTGTGGGCGTCTTGCCAACGCGTCATAAACGCGTTTATGAGGCGGTTCAAGCGCGGGCACCTGCCGCGCGCCTGATCTCCTACCCCTCTAGTTGGCTGAAAAGTGCGCGGTGCGCCTTGGTTAAAAAATCCCTCTACAATTACTGTAGTATTAATACACCTGGTACGGCACGGAATCGTGCGCCTTCGCGGCGCTTTGCTATTTTTAAAAGTACGAAGTCTGGTCCTGGAATACTTGCCATTGCGTTCAGTCCATCGCAGCAAACAGCTCGTACTACGAATACTCGATTTGGTTTTCTTCTCTTTTCCCGATCTCTGTCAACCCACGATGCCAAACAACTGATGATGTTTACTTATCGCCCCCTACCCCCCTACCCGGAACATGTGAGTCGGAGAATGTGGGACACATGCGGAACCTTGCATACATATACGTTCCACATAATTGTGTTACTTTAGACGACCTTCTCACGACGCACGACTGTAGCGTAGACTATCAGTATTTTACTGTAGTAAGAGACAGATTGCTGAGCAACGGTATCATCGGGGCTCGTTGTAGAAGAGAGAAGAGTATGTTTACAGTCGCGAAAAGCGTGACTGTAGCCCCCATGTCAGAAGTAAGTTCACGTTAGCGTTTAGCGCGTGGACGTACGAACATAAGCCCCTTTCGTAGATTAGTAGGCTAGCAACTACAGTAGCACTGAATGGGTTGCTTTTCGTCTGGGGCTGGCGGATGTTGTCTCGCGAGCAACAAAATCATACAGCAGCTGGTTGTACGCGCGGGTGGCACTTACTTCTTCCGCCAGGAAACGGAGGCGAAGGAGGCAAACAACTACTTACTGCTGTACCGTGGACCGGACAGCTTGCCGGAAAAAAAACAACTGATGAGCCTTATTCCGGTGCGAGTCCGGAGGAAACAGTGAGGCTACGCGATGACCACGAAATCTCAGGCTATTTTTGGAACTAATCGCCGACCGGGAAAAAAGGCGACCGACCTATGCGTACGTACTACTGTAATCATAATAACACGGCGACTGGAACCCCGTTTCCTGAAAATTGTACAACACTACTGTAGGAGCCATGGCGGTAAAAAACAAAGATGTAGCCCATGGGCGGCTATGCGCAATCGCGTAGTCATGGATTGGCCGCTGTAGACAGTCGGGCCGTCGGTGCGGCCCCCAGCTGCGTGACACACTACAAGAGTATCCGCGTTTATAATGTCTCCTCATAATGCACCCGCTCAATTGCCCGTGCTGTTCTTCGATGCAATTTGTTTACTTCTTACTGTAACAGAGGCAGAAGCAGCGAATAATCGAGGCGAACGGTTTTGCCACGTTGTGCTGTATCATATCTACAGCAGTGCAACCGCAACGAAAACAGCAGCAGCAGCAGCAGTCAGTTTTCAATGAACGGCAATAATCCCGCCGTGCAGTTCGATCCAAGCTTTTTCGTCGAAAATAATCGTGTAACGGTAAACCTGTCGGAAGTTAACGCGAAAGCAACGCCGACGCGAAATGCTTCAAATGATATCGATCACTCTCGCGCAGATGTTTACTACTGTCCTTATTCTCCTGCTGGGTCACACAGCACCAGCTGCAGCAACACTTGCCTGATCATTGTACCTCGTAAGCTGGCATCAGTACGTAGAGCAGCAGCGGCAGCAGCTGTAGACATACGTGCACTAAATACTGCTTGTTTTGTACCACGATTACGAATGAGCTACCGCACTAGCAATATTGTTTTGACACTCAATCCATGTGCATATTATATAATCCGGGTTTTCATCGAAAATCGTGCAGCTATATACGGGACTGCCAATCAAACAATTTTACAATGCTTGTTTATCCTCATACAGTAGTATCAAATATGTACATCGGCGAAAAGACTACTCGTACGTATAAACATTAATATTACCGGGCAGATAATCCATGAAGAAAAGAAGATTGTTGAACTCTGCATAATTATGGTTTGCCCAACTACAGTACTTGAATTTTGTGCATCGATCGTACGTAATCGACGGAATACCCCAATACCATCATCCCGCATCATATATAATGAAATTCAGCCCGAAGCGACGCAGAAACATGAAAATGGTATACCGATTTCGGATATCCAAGGCCTCACGCCGCCGCCCGCACGAGCACTCGCGTGGACGGTCGGGAAAATCCTCCCCGGTTCGGTCGAGGCAGGCGGCAACGTTGGTCGAGACATCGTGCAAAATCGTCGACGTCGTCTCCATGAAACAAGTCAAAAGAAAGAACAGGGCTTGGATTGCCAGTCCAGCGCTCTCACCCAGGCTGCAAACAAACTATTAATACGAGTACTACGTACTGCAGCAGTTATTATTGTTTACGCCGCCTTCGGACAATGGATATATAATCACGTTTCAGATTTTTTAACCACAAACATATATGCTGGCATACATATGCCGACGAAATGACGAGTTAACACACTTACTTCTACGACGCCGCCGCCCGCACGAGCCATCGAGCAGGACGCCGACAGGGCCTCCCCGGGTGTGGTTGCCACAGGCGGGCACGGTGGCGGAAAAGCTGTAAACGAAAAAGTCCACCGCATGTCGTTTAAAAGGCCTCGAAGCGCAGAGAGCACTCGGAATGCTAGTGAAGCCCACCCCGAAATCAATTGGTAAGATACATATGCTTATACCGTGGCGTACAAAGACGTACAACACGAAGGGTTGCACGCGCCATGGAATGCAGCGCTGTTACTGCGCCAATGATTGCATTGTTGAAATATTCTATGACTTTCTGAGCTACATGTCTATACCAGCATGTTTCGTTGCCAATACCGTAAATACAACATACCATAGTATACGCCCTACAGTGCTTACAATATGAATTTCCAAAGAATAGTAACATGACCTCGCAACAAATCGTGTATTGTTGGTATGGGTATGGGAGCATGCGGGTATGATGGGGCACTACTGTCATATACGGCAACATGTCGATTTTGTTTTTTGTAGGCCAGACGCGTACGACTACTATTAATACTACACCGCAACAGCAGTTGATTCGTTTGATACATTTTGACTACGTGTTTCGAACGAGTCGAGTAAGATACGCTGGTACGCTGGTATCGTATGATACGAGGTTTAATGAAACTTCTACTATTCACACGTCGGACATATCATCATCCGCCCGAAGACGCGTGCAATGCTAGAGGTAGCACATTTCGGATACAATATTCCTTTCTAGCGGGGCCCCTTAACTGCAGAACAACCCCGTATGATCATAATTCATATTTTTTTAATTCCTACGAGTAAGCCCTGGAAATGTGCGTCTCGGGTTAGCCCTTTCACTACCCCAGAAACGCATCCCACACTATTTCCAAATAATTTGTTTTTGTCCCCAAAAACCGTTTCCGGCTCTAAAGGGGGTAGAGCTCCTCAACTGAGGAGCCCCAGAAAAACATTGGTTGCACCCCTCCCGTAGCACAGATCTGGCTAAAATATGGTTCAACAGAGCACCAACGGGTTGGGACAGATGCATATAGATCACACCTCGGACAGATCATAATCTTGATCATCTAGACATTAACCTGCCGTTCTGAGATGCTGTGCAGGATCTGTACCGTACAGATCCAACCCGGGAAATACGTTCAAGATCATGCAGATTGTACGGCTCCCACCCGACAACATGAGCTACTGTAGATCATACCAGATCAGGAAAAAGAGATTTGCCCTGAAATATCTAGATCATGCAGTGGGAATCGGTGATCTGTCCGAGGTGTGCTTATAGATCATGAATATTCTATAGATCTCCGCGCGCAAACGTGTAGAGGTCACGCAGATTGCACCATCGCAGTCGCGGTCGATCAGAGCACACTGCTGTGATTCAAACCCGGGGACACGCATGAAATCATTATCTCACCGTGTTTTATTTATTTATTTGTATCTTCCCAGTTAATATCTTCACTCGTCTTTCTCCTTCTCCCTCCCTAGCCGTAAGTCAGATCCGCGGGAGTCACTAAGCAGGCTCTTCTCCCTCCTCGCCACTACGGTACGTGCTTTGATTTTTATCGCGAGAAGAGTTCTGAACGTTCTTCCCTCGTCGACTCGCGTCGAATTCTGTGTAGATCTCACCGCGGAAGAATTGTGCAGCTCATTCAGATTCTGTATTATGCATAGAATACTCAAATCTGCAAAAAATATCGGCGGGTCATCCGTAACGAGTGCTGTGACCTTTGCGACGCGGTTGACTTTTCAAGGCCCAACTACAATGGATATCGTCTAAGGATGTCATTTGTTTTTTTTGGCGCTCCCAATTGTTGTATCGAAAGAACCAAGACAGCTATTTACTTTCTTGATCATTTTGATTATGGTTCATTTTGCCTTCTTTTTGGTATCCTTAAGATAGCAGTTTCGAGAAAGACTCCAAATATAGCCAATACCAAGATACGAAATCTTACGAACTCAGAAATCACCATTATAGACCAGTATTTTAATAGGTGTTCCCGGAGAAATATTGTGATAAGCTATAAAACGTACCTCTTATGATTATCACACAACTTGTTTCGGTGTAAAATGATCATTTTCGATGGTGATGGTGAACTATTTTGTTTCCGTCTGTTTCAATATTTTCTTACTACTGTGCATCATATGGAAGAAATTAAAGTAGCCGAATCAAGGTCACTGCCATCGAAAATGAAAGTTTTTCACTAAAACAAGCTGGGTGATGATCGTATAGGGTATCCCAGCATTTCTCGGGGACTAAATTTTGAATTTTGGGTCTAAAATGTGTTTTCCTGAGTTGGCGAGATTTTTTAGCTTGATAATTGCTGCGAGATGGCTCCGGCAACAAGCTTCAAAGTATTTCAGCCACGAGTGCCGCATGTAATATTCACAATAATGTCACGTATGTGGTATCCTACTGACCGCCATGAACAGGGGAAGAGCGTGACATGGCGACTTGTTTTGTTAAGGGCCTGGGGCTGGCGCTAGGGAGGATAATATGTCCCGACTAACCACAGCCCTTCAAAGAGGTCAATAATAGCAGTCAGGCCGTAGGAAGAATACATTTTTTTCCCACCTTTTTTTTAACGGAGTCGGACCGATCGTACTTACTCCAAGGCATGTTCTTTGAAAGGTTTCGTGCAAAGATTGGAAGAATTGGCCGCTCAGGACCAGTGTCAAGTCATATTTAACGCCAACAGTCGATCCTACACCGAAACCGAGTTATTAAAGCCAATTACGTAAATCACACATGTTTTCCGCACAAAAGTCCAAATGGTCGCGCCGGTTTTTGGGCGATATGTAGGTCTTGAAGCTTTGCACACGTGTTATGTGAGCCCCTGTCGAAGCATTAACAAACCTTGTTTTGTTTTGTTTTTCGCCGGGAATTTGAGGTGTCTTGAGTCCAAAATTCCAAGTCCAACTCCAGAAAAAAATATCGGGACGAAACTAAAACACACGCACACACCGTTCGTTAACGGGTAAAGAGAGTTTTACAGAGCACATGCGTAAAATTTCAGGACCTACCTGTCTCCCAAAAACGGTGTGAACGTCCGACTCCGAACTATTTTGCCGGATACAGCTTGAACCAGCATGTATTTTTACCGATTATGCTAACGTAAGGATACCACTATTAATAACAACCCAAAATAAATTAAAATAAAATTGTCGGGAAAGCGAATTTGCATTTTTACTGAGGGTATTGCTGAAGAAACATGGCGGGTGAATTGCGGTCCTGGTTCTTTCAATACAATAGTAAAGTTATAAAATACAATAAGTTGCAGCACCCAAAGCAACATGCCATCCTCAAATGGAAACCCCTGCATATAAAACGTATACCCAGAAGCAAAACTCCAATCCAGTGGAAAAAGTTATGCCATCGGTGGGGACAGTTGCTTCTATCGTAGAGGCTCCATGCTTGGTTGCATGTTGTGTGGGTGACCACCACGACATCACCCTTCCGCACCGAACGCCGTCGAGGCGAGTAGCACTTACGCATACCCTAAGCACACGGTATGATGGTCATTACTTATGGAGCTCCGTAAAAGGTCATCGAGCCACATGACTCGCAAAACAACGATCCCGCCAAAGACTGTCTCCTCACCAGAACGCTAGGAATGGAGAAAAGTCCCCACTTCCACTGATCAATCCCGCGTGATGGACAACTTCTCCTGCTGCTGTATCACGGTGTCTTCAACGATTTATGTGGTCGACCGAAGCGGTGCTGTCCCCTTGCTGCTGCGAACAGTTGCGCGGGAAAGGCGCAGGACAATGATCGGTGCGCAGGGAGGGGCGTTGATACACTAACGATTTGTGATAGACTTGAAACCAAAAACGAATACGTGTACGAAGGTGCTTCTTCTGTCGCCGAAAAACCCTGAATTTACTATCTACCAGTAAATAAGTGTCAATTTATATATATATATATATATATATATGACGTACTATAGTATCCCAAAAGGCTCCGCACACTGGGCTTTCGCCTAGCGTGCTCCGGGAAGCAAGGCGGGGCAAGCAAGAAGGAGGTGTGTGGGTCTGTCACAACGTCAAGATCAAGCGCTTAAAATACGAGGAAATCTTGGACAAAACAGATTCAATGTCCGTTTGAAGACGACAATAGGTAAAGAGGAGGGGGGGGTGTATTAAATTCGTGCATGGCCGTAGTCGTAGGACCACAGACCCTAGCATCCCTACTCTGCCGGGGCGGAGCACGTCGGGTTTTCACCAACCAGACAGGCAGTGCTTGCACCCATTGCGAAGCGCTGTGAGGTGTTAAGCGAGTCGCACGAAGGGTGACAACTAAGAACCGCTTGTGAGACGGACTTCGGCCCCGTGTGTGCCTACTTTCTTGCTTATGGATGACAGCGTTCAATGTTTGCTTTGTTTTCGGGTTTGGTCACTCCAGAGACGGAAATGGGTATTTGTATGTAACTGCCTCTTCGGTGCAATACCACATTAACACTGCGTGATACGATATTTCCCCTTGTGCGGAGGTTGGGTTCTCGATTCCGCACAATATATAATAACTCGATGAGCATCACGGTGATTGCTAAAATAGAAAACCGGAAAAAAACGGTGCCCTGGTTGTCTGGCTCACACAGTGATTGGTATGTTTTACAGTATCGTTGCCAACCGACGCCAACCCAACCTATAATTTGTAGGGGAAGAGTGGAAGGGGGGGGGGGGCGAGGGTAGAGTGGTGTCAAGGATTAATATCCCCGTGTATCCTTGGTGTGATATTCTGTACACGCACCATAGCACGGGATTTACTTCTGGAACTGTAGACGAAGCAGCAGCAGTCTTTAATGCGGCTGCAACTCCAACGCAAAAAAAGAAACAATAACAACTTGTTTCCTGATACCACACCGGAGTGATTGGCTCTCCAACGCCCTCCTCTACTGGCCACGAGAGGAGACGGCTCGACCTACTCCGTCAACAACCCCGTACCTTGGGGGTCTTCAAGTGTTGGCGTATCAGGCTTTCACAGATATCCTTCGCCGACCGACGTCCCGTTTCGTGCTGCTGCGTGGTTTGCCTGTTATCAGCTCCGCTCCCCAACTGTGGAGGATCGCCGAGCGAATGGGGGGGGTCGAGAAAATGCGCCGCAAGAGTTCAGCTTCAAGTTCCCACCGGCCTCCGAAACGCGCCGGTTACATTTTATGCTTGTAGTTCAGACATTCTAAGATAGATACGGCAGTTGTTTATGAGGGATCTGCATTTTACAGCCGAGGTTCTACCAGGGTACAACAGTTGTCTGCCCAAACCAAACGAAAACAAAACTACCCACAGTACCGTTCACAATTGATACTTCGGTCTGAATATAATCTGCACCCCTTCCTGGCGGTTGGACTGGGGCTCGAAGCTTTCGCCCCCAGGGTGTATCTGGTACTACACAACAAGGTTTGTTTCTGTTGTCAGTCTTCTTCTTCTGCTGCCCAACGTGCGTGCGCAAGCGCGAGTTGGAAAACATCAAGTAATCGACGGAAATCGACGAGCAGAGGAAATTAATGCTGAACCACGATCTACTGTATTGCGTGTGAGTTTTTTATGTATCATATTGTTGGTACTCGTACGTGTTTGTCTTCACGTTAAAAAGTTTCTTCCGCCCGTGTGGCAACAAAAGAAAAACCGCCGTACGAGAAAACGCGAAGGAGACGGTAACTGTCTACCTGGAACCGGCTGCGTCGAATTGGATGTGTGTGTGTTGTTCGGTTGCGAACTTCCTTCTTGTGGCGGTTTTTGTATCGTACCTGTACTCCTAGACTGCTGTGGTATTACACACATACATTCTAACGATAAAAAGTCCGTCAAACTATTGGGCAATTATGTTGGGATCGCTCTTCGTCAAGCGTTACCGTGACAGCGGTAGAAATATTTGTACAAGTAAATACTCATACAGGTACTTGTTCTGCGCTGTTCGTTGTTTATTCTCGTTGCCACTCCCCCTCCGGGGACCGTGACCGCGATACTACCTCGATGTCAGACGAATTATGAAGGAGACGGGCTTCCCGTCCTCTTTTTCTTGCGGGTTTTTCTCCCGCTGATATTTCTCTTTTTTTGTGCAGCAATCTCTCTGCTTTGTCTTATCCTGGCCTTTTCTTCTCATACATACTTCGAGGTATTATTTTTGAACGTTTCCCTCGTTTCCATTTTCCGCGTTTGCAGTGGGCGCCCGCACTAAACAGACGTCGGTTTGGCGCCCAGGCTCACAAAGTCTTGTTGTATCTGCCTTCACCAACATCACGAGATGCATTTCTTCTAATGAGGTGTCTTATCTGTCTCGACCCCCACGCTCCGGAGCAACCTCGTCCCGTAAATTGTGTGGGCGTCAACACAACCGTTTGTTATCTTTTGGCCCGGATTGTGAACTCTCTGTTTCTTACACCCGATTTCTTCTTATTTTTTTATCGATCTCAGCCTGAGTTTCTTAGCAAAGTACTTCTTAAGTGCGGTGCCCACTGTGCTCATTCAACCACGTGGCGGAGCGAAAAGGTGGCAATATATTTTGAAAGGAAGGACATTTCTAGATCGTTTGGCTGTCTGTCCTGGGCCCATTGTGTATTGTTTAGAGCTGTTGCGCGAAACATGTACTACTACTGTACAACATCCATTTGGCAGCATTCCTATGACATGTAAAGCACCTCCATGCCATGCCTTCTTCGAGAACCCCTCCATTCTCTTCGCTCAAGTGACTTTTCGGTTCCGCCCCGGGGCGTTTACCCCCAATAATATGAAGGCGGGGGGCGTTTACTGCGTGGCCCGGGCGTGTTTCGTATCTTTGTTTGTAAGAGGGCGCGCTTACTCCAGAATATACTCCCTTTCGCTGAAAATAATGCCCCGCGGGGCCTTTACTCCGGGCCTGGCGTTGACTACAGCAGTACAGTTTAGTTGTATTGAAACTGTGATCACATACAGTACTAAATACTACATTACGATACGTGTATCTCTGGTTTTCTTCGCCAGCACCTATTTTACATATATATATATAACATCATATACTGTACCAGGTACCTGGTAATACGTATCATATGTATAATACCAGGTTCGTACGCATAATAATAATAGTTTAAGGCTACTGCTGTACGTAGGTATAAACTTGTTTCTGCTGGTCGGTGTTACTTGCCCGGTTACTTGCCCGGGGGCTATTTTTTCTCCTTTCGTTTTCAAGAGCGTTTTTATTTTTTCGTTTTTGCCCAGCGGCTATTACACGAGTAAGTTCGTACCAGGTACGGGCTACCTGGTGCTCTTCTTAGGGTTGGCGTACACAGGTGCTACTGTGGTACGTCGTGCCAGGTACCTGGTTGGCTGCAACAACAACAACAGCACCTGTATCCTTAAGTACCACAGTACCGCAGTAATATCGCTGTGGCATTTCTATGCTGTGTGCTGTACTCGAAACAAATACGGTTGAACTACGCGTACTTGCTGTGCTGCTGCTTGATACTGTAACCAATAACTGCATTGAGTATGTTTGTACTCGGGTTCGGGGTATTCACTGTAAGCTCCTTGCGCTAGGTACTCGAAGCCGCATGCCGTCTGTGATGCTCCACAGCAGTACGGGTATGATACTTCGTACGAGACACAAATTATTATCAGCAAGGACACTGGACAAATGATGTTCTTTATTGAGAATCGCTTTTTCCGATGAGAGTGAGATGATTATCGATACTTTTATTTCTTGTTTTTTAAGAGGCGCCTTTCCCAAGTCAAAATGTAACCTGTCCAGGACGCGTGCTACGATAGAGGTGGCACTTTTTTTTTTAGCAGTTTTTGTTTCTGAATGGCGGAGCTCCTCAACCCAAACTCGTCAGGGTGTCGTTCTTGTCCAGCAATATGATTGTTTTGTTTACCTAGGTCGTGTTTTTTTTCCAATCGGGTTGCACTTTTAGTTGACTCAAAACCAGTATGTTGGTGAAGTACAGAGCTCGTACAGTGAAGAACCTCAGAAAAAAGATCGGTGCACCTTCGTCGTCGCACGCCTCCCAGTAGAGTACATAAATAGTGATGGTACATAGGTACCGATTGCACTAAACAAAATCAAGATCAGCCTCGACAGGGATGTAACACAGTAAGAAACAGAGGATATTGTCGTGGAACATCTTGTATTTCTGGTGGGTGTGCCTCGCTGATTATTACGGGCTTCTTGGATCATCTACATCTGTCTCGAGACTGCCAATCCTGATTTTTGCTTCTATTGGCGAGATCGACAGCTAACACAAAAAACGACAGGTCAGTCCTCAGTTTTGATGTTTTTTATTTCCCTACGTGCGCGGCGTGCACGGCGTTTCCGCCACCCGCTGGTTGCTGTAGACTAGAAATCAGAGTACCTTACGAAATGCGTAGGATAGGACACCTCCTGACTATTGATAGCAAAACGGGGACTACCGTAATCATGCGAGAGTTGGCACCGGGGTGCGATCGATTTTTAAATGTTTCTACGTTGTGTTTTTTATCGCA
>JAYJME010003696.1:0-11804 GCA_036873775.1 Costaria costata | reverse complement strand
CCCCCCCCCCCCCCCCCCCTCCCAAGGTCGACGCCGTGAATTCGACTCAACAGACCGTGAAGGTTTGCACACGTGTTCTATCCCGTGAGCCCTTGCCGAAACGTTGCCGAACGATTGTTGTTTCATTGGAAAAACCGCGGCTTCTTGCTCCTATATGTTTGGGTTTCCTGGGCTGATAAATAAATAATATGAAAATCCATTTTGTGAACTTTATGGCGAGGGAGCACAAACCGCTTGTGGAAAGTGTCAGGGTCCGTCTCCAAACAACGGCGGGGGAACATTTTTTTTTGACGTTTTGAGCGGAAGATGTGCACTGGTACAATGTACCGTACTGCCTCGTAGTTACGATTTGTTTCAGTTTTGCGATCGACGTTGGAGACGCTACGTTTTGCTTGGTGTTGATGTTTCGCAAGTCTCGGCAAACCGTTGGACACAGATGCCTCCGCATGAAACTTTATTTTCACAATCGCGTGTAGGCCCCACTCGGGCAAAGTGACTCATTACCGCTTCCGAAACAATGTATGTTTAGTTTTGGAGAGCAGCGTAAACACTCCCCCCCCCTTGCAATGTGGTGCATATGTCGCGAAATCTAAACGCGAAAATTCTTCAAGACAGCGAAACAAAAGGGTGGCCACTTTTAGGAGTGTGGGCCTGGTCGGCGGCCAAAAAGGATGGACGAACTGTGCACCCTCTACTGTTGCACCAGCCTAAACACTAACTGGTATACGACTATTTGTTTCAATGAGCCGGCGGTTTGGGGCACTGTTGGTGGGGCCCTGAGAACCCAGTTTTTAGATCATAAAAAAGCTCAAACAAAGACTTGAAGGCGCGTTCTACGACAGAGATAGAGCTTTTTCGCGTTCTTTGTTGCTGGATGGCAGAGCTCCTTAACCCAAAATCGCCAGGGTGTCATTCTCGCTTTGCAACAATATTGTCTTTAATACCTAGGCCATGGTTTGTTTAAACGGGTTGCACTTATGATTGACTCAAAACCAGTTTGTCGGTGGACGATGTGACAGAGAGCTCCTAACGTGAGAAGCCCCGGAAAAACACCAGGTGCATCTCTATCGTAGCACGCCCCTGAAATATGCGGGTTGAGGCCGACATCGATAGTCGTGCGTGGGTTATATTATCTTTGTGTTTCCTGTTGGTGTTATTGTTCTTTCTGTCACTGGGAGTATCTGTGAGTGATCGACTTCACGCCTTATGCAGCGCATTATCCGATGCCAAACATACTAACAGTGACACGGTATATACTTTGTATATTCCTGCAGTCGTCGGTTACGTTTGGATCAATTGCAGGAGAGAAATACCAGGGAAACTCCTCACTAGCTTTCCGGCACTTTTAAAACATAAGTTTGGGAACAAAATCGACCATGTACGTTGGTATCGTGACCAATATAAGACTGACTCGACGGTGCTTCAATTCTTCCGATTTCTTCGACCCTTACACACAACCTTCGTTCAAATTTGCTGTTTTTGAATTTGGCGCCGAGGTGTTCGTCTGTTCACGGGGGTCAGTACGATACCAGACTCTAGCAAGTTTAGGGAAACACGACAAAAAGCAAAAATTCGATGGTCAGGGGCGGTGCTCAGGGTGATTACTTCCAGGACGTTGATATTTCTGGAATGGACGGAACTTGCTCCAGAGGATTCTCAGGTGCTCTTCACAGGGAAAATATAAAGTAGGACGTGTCTCGTAGGCTCAATGTTTCGAGTTTTCACGAAATTGTCAGAGCGTTGAGCTCGGTGCCGATCGACCACACGCATAGGGTTCCATTAGCTTTCGTCGAGCCCTTCCCCAACCGCTGCTCAGCCCCTGTCTCATTTTGTCCACAGCCACCGTTCCCCATGCCGTCGTCCAGCCCGATGTAGCGTGTCATCTTTTGCCTGGCCTCCCGTCCGTGTGACGAGCGCCCTCCACGCCATGTTTGCTGCGCCAGGGTGATATCGTACTGCTGTACCGATGTTACGTTCTCACAGACGTCGGACGACGACTGGTTAGAGGAGGTGGCGCGCCCGATCGCCCAAACGCTTTGGCGAGTGAGCGTCCCCGCCTCGCACATCTTGTCCGCCGCCGCCTCCCTCCTCGCCGTCGTCCAGCGTGAGGTTGCCTGTCTCCATCATCTTGTCCCGTGCGAGACTCCTTTCCCTCTTCCTGCCTACTACAGTACGTACCTGATACACCTGGTATATATTATCGCAGACAGGCGAGGTGGACAGCTGTGCTCGTATTTTTTCACCCTAAAACATAACGAAAAAATGACTGGTTCGAGGAGGCGGCGCATCCTGTCGCCCTACGCTGTGGCGGTAAGTCAGCGTCCGCCCCTGGAGGCTGTTTGTGTGACGGTGCAGGAACCCCTTCGCCGCCTGTGATTTGTGCCCTGAGCACAACACAAGAGCTGTTGTCTGCTCAAGAGGGGGCGGTTCTTATGAGCCCGTTACCCTGACCAAGCTCTGTACCCAGAAAAAACGCTCAGCCTTCGATGTCTTTTATGCGGAGAGACTTCGACAGCCCCTGAGCAAAGACGAACCTGAGCAAGCTGTTTTGGGTTTTGTTGTTGTTCCCGACACTCTTTAATAATTGTGGCGTTCGAACGTATGCTGCAAGCGGCATTCGTGGGGGAGAAACATTGGTGTCTTCAGCTGGAACCAGCTACACGTTTTTTTTCCAGTTTGTGGCGTCCAGGTACCTGTACCTCTGAAGGTCACACGACGGTTATTGAAGGGCGAAGGTTTCCGCCTACTGTAGTTGTCAATTAAAAAATATTTAGAGACAAATTTTGGCAACTTCTAACGTGAGCGATCCAACCGGTTGTTCCGCTTACAAGAGCAAGATGCCAATACGATGTGTTCAAATATGAGAATGGTTGTGCTCGCGGCGGATTGTTTTACGTTGGGAAGGAGCAGGCAAGCGCATAAACATGTAAGCACTCAAGCTCTTTACGAGGTAGTAGTGTATGTTACCTGTCAAGTGGCAATGAAACAACATCAAGTTGCCCATTCAGCCGATAGGACCAAACTATTACGGGGGACCATAGTTAATAGGACCTACTGTACACACAATAGGACCTACTGCAGACACCCAAAACCTATGTATTTCCCTAATTCTGCTAACAATATGTGGTCCATAGTTAACAGCACCTCCTGTAGACACAGTATAACCTACTGTAGACACCAAACCCGATTACCCTATTTTTGCTAACAATATTTGATCATATTGACTATGGTCCTCCGTAATATCGTTACATATCGAGTAAAAATTCTCTTCTAGATTGGCCCCAATGATTTGCCAAATCCGATACCAGTAGGTGCACGAATATACTGAAAGATTGACTGTTCAAGTGCAGTATTGCTAGTGTTTGGCTAGACCCGCACGACATCACGTAGAGACAACGAAATATACGACACTGTGTTTTGGAAATTCGTTGCAGTGCGTGGCAACGGGCTTGGCGTAGAAAATGCGAGGCTAGTACGTCAGCTTCTCACAAATAAAACGACGACAGCAGGTCCCACGATTGTTTCCGGCATGCCGGTTGGCAGGGGCACGGCTAGGGTCAAGAGGCTCACCTGAATTTATTTACCTTTGTTGCCGCCTGACATATTCATCCGTCAGTCAGTTGCGGACTCGCGACAAAACCTCTAGCGGACTGCAGTCCAGACTTTGAGAAAACTCACATACTGGGTCTCGGGTGATATAATTTAGCGGTCTGTTTGGGGCTGGGCGGCGAAGAGTGGGCATCCTGTCATACAGCAAAACAACTCAAAATGACGCCTTGCGGTACTTGGCATAAACATCGAGCCGCAGACAAATATCAACTTATCTGCTGCGTGGCGTTTGAGTTTGTGTCGCTCGGGCGTACGCACATTGCATGTTTCGGGACAGTGGACGACTTAGGTATGCGTCCTGCGTCCGGTGTGACGCGGAGCATGCCGTTAGAAGCAAGACCTCGCAGTGTCGCTGGAGATGTCTGGTGTTGGGGATACTTTTGTTTGACAGACGATTCCTTTTTTGACGGGCGTGAAGTAGGCATGCGCGATTGACACAAGTACGTGTGATCTACAACACGGGCCCCGGGTGCATATAGTACCTGTCTGTTTTTAGGGAGAAAGTCGGTTGCGCCCCACCGGGTTCAGTGGAAAAGGTAAACAATAGTTGTGTATGTGTATCGCCGAAATCTACGGAGTGAGGTGCCATTTCCTCTATTTGTGTCGTGAGACCACCCGCCGATCCCACCCATACCTGCGCTGGGGATGCATGCCATAGCTATAATACTTCCCGGCCAACTCTTAGAACGCTGCGGGTGACGTTCGAGTATTCCGAACCGAACCATTGAACCTGTTGCCTTATATTTTTCAATATCCGTTTAACTTGCGCTCCGCGTTAGGGGCATGCACAGTGCAACTCATACGTATTGCAGAATAGATACGGGGTGGCGTGTCGGAGGAAAACCATTTTAACTGCCGGTTCTGCGGGTGAAACCATATTATCTGTGACATGGGACCCAACACATCGTACACGTCCGCGAAACCATTGTACTAACCGAACTCAACACAACCTATCATGCACAGCTTGTTGGCAAGCGTGTTCTGGGATTTTGCGAAAATCTACGCAAATTATCCTGCACAACAAAAGAGTACGGTTAGTCCACGATGGACTCGCTCGAAGCTAAGCGGGTAGTCAAGAGCAGCATCATATTGTATGAGCGTTCTCTCGAGCTCTGTGTGCGCCCAGGTCATGCCTTGTGTCTGGTTACCCGCAGAAAGTATTTTCTGATACCGTACGAACAGTAGACTCACCGGTTGTCAAGTACGCTACGTGATATCTGGTAGAGACTACACTATACACATCATACGGGGAGAACGTAGGCGGCAAACTGTATCCCTCGCATGTTAGTACAAACGTCGGCTGCATGCCGACTTCAGGTGATGTTGCGCCGTTGAAGACATGTCTACTGCAAAGCATGCTTATTTGCCTGTACTCTGAATGTACGACATCGTATAAGTGCTACGATACTTGGGGACACCGGTAACATAGGTTCTTATTTAGGTCACAGGTGTCCCAAACACAAGGCATATTTTAGACAACATCGCCGTATTCGTGGTGGCACACGCCTCAGATGGGCCAGGGACTGGGGCTGGCGATTTAGCATGGTTTATAGACTCGTTGAAGCTATCGTGTAGACAGACCGGCCCAGGAATCAAGGAGTACTTGCTCACCGCGAGCACCCGCGGGACATTCAGACTGGTGTCGTAATCATTCCGTGCTTGCGTAACCGGTGCCGCCAATAAAAGTCTCATTTACGACCCCGCGCCATGTTTGCGGCACACATCACGGCGCGGGCAAGGAACTACCAAGGGTGGGTTTGGCATGGTATTCGTCTAGAGTGGCAGCTGTCGTGAAGCCCATACGACATCGTAGTCGAGGAGGTACGAGTTTGCTGCGTACACCCAACATCACCACCCACTGGGAAATGTCGGCGTAACTAACAAAGGACACTCGGCATGGTCTGGGGCCTCTAGTTTAGCAACCGTGTCGCTAACCACCTGCGTAGCAGTTAAAACATTAGAGTACTCGTACTATATAAGGATCGATGCTTTCGGACGTTGTGTTTTTGCACCTTGCATTGTAGCTTCCTTGACGTGGTATAAGAAGGCCTTTGAAGCATAACGCCATCTAACCCCGGGTCTACCACGCTTGAGCAACGGACGACATTGTCGAAGCTGTGGCGTTTCTGTAGCGGTGCGTCTGCGCATGTGTGCCACATCAGCAAATGCTTGCATCGCAGATTGCACACAGTTCCGTCGTGGTTTGGGCAACTGCGATGCCTGGACAACTGCGTATCAACCTGTGGAGACCGAAGCTCGAACCTACAACATGTTGCTATGTTGCATGTGTTTATCACTGAGCCGATTCACCTTGCAGTCCAAAGGTGCAATGCTTGACAAACCAATGAATTCGAAAATGCTGCCCTGGGGAGGATAGATATACATGTGTCGCTAGTTGTATCGGTGGCTTGAAAGCATTAACCAGTACCTGGTACTCAAGTATACTACCGCAGTAGTACAATAATCAGCGCTCGCTTCATACAACCAAAAATAGCTACCTTTGACGTCGGCGTTATTTTGACCTCTGGCCGGCGTAGCTTGTTTGAAACACCTACCTCTACAATTCCTAGAGGGTCTAGTTGCCCGTTTTGGAGAGGCCGTCCCGTATGCAACGCTCATACTCTACTCTCTAGTGCGGTGTCCGGTAATATTCGGTACAAAATCAAGCATGAACACCACTCGACAACCACGTGTGTATCTCCTCGAGCGCTGCCCCGTTTTGTTTCACGATGGCCGCAATAGCAGCGCTACACCATGCTTACTCGCGTTTTGGTAGACCCGTGTCCGCCCCGAATGTGTGCCGCAAGCGTCAGGTGATGTCGTAAAACCCCTTCTGTAATTGCGACACTGGTGTTGTAATCCGGAGTTGCGACAGCGGCCCGACCATTCTGCCGGCGCACGCGGCTACTGAGATATATTCTCGAGTTCTGGACCGTTTTGGCCACACAGTAACGTGGAAAAAATATCTACACCATGCCAAGATAGACCCTCCTAGTGCGTAGCCCATCCGCGGTGCGTGCCGCGAACGTTGCGCGGCGTCGTAAAAAAGAGCCTGTTTGTTGCGACACCGGTATCGTACATCTGTAATCACGGCACCCTTGCCGCAATAAACCACACCCTAATCTGTACTTGTGTTCCTTCGGTTCAGGCGACAGTACTGTAGTATGTTATTCATATGACCTAAAAGTAGATATGGCCGGATTGGAGGTGGAATATATTCTCAAACTGGAGACGCCGCTGAGAATACACGTGTGGATGTAGATAGCCTCTTGGTATCGTACTATGTATATACACAGCAATTAAAAATCACCTTCATGCTGCTGCCGCCCACCCGCGTCTTTCCTTTCGAGGCTTGGGGCAATTTGGTCGTAGACGGCCACAATCGGACACAGGGACTGGAGGATGGGGGATATATTGTTCGGGGCTGCTGTAGAGCTATGGTCGTCTATAATCGTCACAATATTAGGCCAAGCACATGCTCTAGAGTCCGAGAACTCAATCTATACTGCGCTGCTCCAACATTTACGTGGTAGCGCTCTACCAACTCTGCCTGCATGTCTGCAGACTATGACATCAAAGCTGTTCGGAATATTTTTTTTCTGAGGCGAAGAAGAGGCAACAGCAGGCCGATGATTGTGGCGAGAGCATTACCCCTCGTAACGTTCTCTTCACAATCGGCCAGTATACCGCACAACATACCACTTGCTCACCTCGTGGTTCAGATATATGGAGAGCAACACCTCAGCCTATCTTCGTGCCGGGTTACCGGACGATCCTCTCTCCCCTTGCGTACGGAGCGCTACGTGCGAATGACGAACCGGGAATAATGTCAAAAAAAATCTCACGGGGGTAGAAACTACCTGGTATGGAAAATATTAAAGCAGTTACTCCGACAGGGGTTTCCAATCGAAGAGGCTTCCTCCATCTACGGGATATATGGTATTTGGCGGCAGAGCTCCATGCTCAGAAAAAGAGCAGTCGGCATTGAAGCTGGTGATGGAAGTTTGCTGACGTTTTACCAGTAGTATGACTAAAAACGGCGAGTGGGAGGCAGAGGGGCTCGGGTCTTTACTGGCGACCTGCAGTATATCGTACGCCATGTACTTGTTTTTATGCACAAATTTATATTGACAAACCAAGACGATAAAACAGTTCACAGGTTGTTTTGTGGCTCATTAACCACCAACCCTCAGTACCCGTTAATCGACTCGAAGAGAACGATATATACTGCAAAGTCGCCCGTTCCTTTCAATCTATACGAGGAGGAACAATGGGTGTATGAGTACCAAGGATTAACGCGTTCGTAGCCTCAACATTACAGTAGAAGGCCAAACCGACGGCACAACTCAAACCCCACGCCCCAACATGCCACACCCAGGATTCCACACTTACATGCTGATGTCCGACCGGCTTGAGGGGTGGAAGGTCTTGTCCGTGAAGCGAGAGAAGAGGAATATAGATAGGTTGCTACGAACGCGACCTGCACAGGAGGGTCAGTCAGACTGTATTCGACAATTTGGTAATTATGTGTTATTTGAATTGTCCCTCTCTATCCGCACTGTACATGATGAGTTTTGACCCAAATCGCCTCGGGTCGCCCATGTACAATCGCCCTGTTCGCTGTTCCACCCCCTCGGAGCATCCAGGGGAGCCACCCACCGTTCCGGTATGAATACATCCTTCAGGAAAAATGTAGAACACACGCGGTCGGTGTATAATGCGTCTGGCAACGCTGAGCATGGAATGCTGTCATGACTTGTCAGTCAAGCACACACACCCATAGGAATACAGGTCGTAGCTAACCGTTCTACTTAAAAAAAATAAGCAACCGATCTGGAGCTGTGCGTCGTCGGCAGAAAATAACAAGAAATAGCTATCAACTTCCGCTAGGTGGGATTGGCCGATTCGCTGACGTTGATCGGCAGGTGGACTGGTTTCGCCAGGAAAATCCCGCCGATTGGCTGAATAACTCTACGAGAGCGAAGCCAGAACACTCATGCACCTCCCTGGCCGCCGAGGGATACGCGCCGGAGGTGCCTTCGAAAGGGCCGCCGGCAAACGTTTACGCTGTTTGTTTAATTTGAAATAATTAGGAAGCCGCGCCTCGCAGTAAAACGCCCTCCTAAAAGAGATAAAACCCAGCAAGTTGGACTGCCTAGCTGACCGACTCTTATACCCTTTGTTTTTGAGTGATTGAAAAAGGAAAGAAGTCGGATTTTCCACCTGCGTTAATGTCAACCAGATCGCAATTGGTTGTACAACCATATCGTACTTGGTTTGTGGTTTTGGTTACTGGGGGATCGAGACGTTCAGGTCATAACTCAGAAAGTTACTTCTACTACACGAACGAGTGACCCACACCTGAATGGGCGATCACCATCACCTCCTCAAGGAAAGGGAACGGACTGCGGGGCCTCGTTGGAAACTGTGTACAGGGCTTTGGTTTTCGCTATTGACCAGCGAGAAGCTCTCGCGCTGACGCAGCATAAGCGCCCATCCACTGTTTTTGTGGCGGCCGTAGACAGAAAATAACCCGTTTGATTGTGTTGATCGTCTCGTCCGATTTATCTCCCAGGGGTCTGATTCTACGATAGCCTCCCCCTAAACCAGCGATGTTCTATAACAAAGTTTTATCGGCTTTTATCTCTCAGGGGCCTGATTCTACGATAGCCTCCCCCCAAACCAGCGATGTTCTTTAACAAAGTTTTATCGGCTGCTCGACAAAAAGAGGGATGCTGTTCTAAAGTATATATTCACATATTGTTTAGTTTGGAAATTACTATCGAACGATGATGTCGTGGTGACAAGAGACACCGTATTTCAGGAGATTCGGCCGGGAGTTGCTTTGAAAACCGGCCGTTTCGTTCTTGAATCGTTGGGGGGGCTATCATGGAACGACTCAGGGAAGACTAATTGTGTTCGCCTACTGCAACTGCTGGGCAGTCACAACACCCGCTATGGCGCCCAAGGTCAACACGATGCTCCCCGTCGCTCTGGTGGTTGCTGCACGGGTGATGTGTCCCAGCTGTGTTCCAGCAGCCAAGTCTACGTACCGTCGTATCAGAATATAGTTCTTCTATCTCGCCATATCGCCCGGTCTATAACTCACACATAGTAGTTGTATATTACCTTTGAGGTATCGTGCAGAGGTGTTTTCAATCACTCCCAACAAAAACCCAAATGGTGTGAAAAAGGCCCCAGAAAAAAATCCTTGGATCAAACCAACCAAGGAGGAAATTATGGTCCACCAAACAGGCCCCCATAACGTGCGAATATGGTCAAATCTGATTAGAACTGGGAACCAGATTCCACGAATCGTCCGTAAACAGACATTCAATCACCTCAACGACTCCGACTGATAACTAATTGGTGCCGACCGACTGCTCCAAAACATTGGCAGCAAAAGTACCGCCCGTTTCTCCCCGGTGTGTTTCCTATGATCGAAGCCCCTCTGGAATAACATACCAATTACCATAGATAAACTGTGCCCGGCATCTGAAACAATGTGTACAGCAACTCACGAGCTTGTCCCGGTGTAGCTGCTGACGGAGACAGGTGTAGTAGGAGGAAGATGGCTGTGTTCGTCCTTCGTAGTGAGAAATCGCCGGGTGGCCGCGTACGGTGTGGTACTGTAGAGAGAAACGCAGTCTGGCGTTGTGTTCTATCGTGTGTTTCCCAGGATTCATTTGTTAGTTTTCGTTTGACACAACCAAGAAGCACTAGAACAAAGGCTACATATGTACAATACCTTACGAGCTGCTCCTGTTATCAACACCGGCGGAGCCAGGGGCATTGGGACGACGACTGCATTGCGACGGCAGCACACAGTGCATCATGAGCTTTTCCCGGTATCTGAGGACGGATCCTGGAAAAATAGGAGATCGCCTGTGTTGCAACCTGGCTCTTCTTGTGTGTGAGATGTCGCGCGACAACCGTGTGCTCCGTGGTGGGATGCATACTGTGGGGTGATGCCTCTGAAGAGAAGAACGGCGTGCCTATAGAGCCCCCTGGGGGGTAAACCGGCGTAGAATAATCAAGGCGATTGGAAACAAATTGGAGATAGTACGAGCTGGATCCAGCAACAAAAGCAACATTCCACCTTCGGGCCTTGAAACAACGAATATAAACGGAATCAGTCGACACTACACATAACCACGCGACCACATCTATCAACGAGAGAAGCACCGCGGAGAAGCCCGTTTTGGCGTCCGAACCGTAGTTTGCGAGATAGGGGGGTTTCTCGTTATTCTTGGGGAGACGTTGTTGCACAGAGATTTGCGCTGTCTATAAAAACATTTATAGAATTAGTATTTATGCCATGGCTCCGTTTCTACCTCAAGTTATTCAACGTTAAACGTCTCGACACGATCGCATCAACAAGAGTAAGACGTTTGTGCCACTTGGTTTTTTTGTTTAAAGCCGTGCGGGGCTGTTATGCGAACGCCTGAAAAACACTACCACTATGTATTGAGCAACTTTGAAACCTTGGGGGACAATTACCCTTGCCGGAAATTAGTTTTGGGCCATGATTTCAGCGGATTTGGAAACAACATGTGGCATAGTTGTTCTTCATGGGAGAATGAAAAAACGGCCGGGGCTGGGAGGTTTAGTTTTCGTTTTTTTGTCGTGCGCCAGTTAAGGTCAACGATGCCGAAAATTCTCTAACATTCGTGACATTAAGCTTGATGAACAAAAAAAGTAAACTAAAATAAAAAGCCAGGCTTCATTTTTGTTTTACCGTTGCCATGAACTAAACCCGTGTCAAACTTTTGTGTCTCAACTCTCAAAACCCACGGCGCAAAGTTCCAAAGATGAAAAGCCCTGCCTGTCGTTGGGACGACTCCGTAGTAGAGGTCCCACTAAGCATGCTAGGGTAAGGCACATAAAGTTTTCTGAGACTCCTGGCGTAGCGAGCACTATATACATTGCCCGGAGCCAGTCTAGGCAGCAACCACTGTCTGGTCAGTCAGGTAAACGATGCCATGGATGCTGAAAAACACGAGCGTTGTTCCTATATAATATTGGGCCGCTCCTCAGCTGAGAATACCCTTCAGCCAGAAAAGGTTGTGTGACCCCTCTCGTCACAAGCTCCCCCCTCGGCGACACTCTCGAGACTCGAAAACAGTTTTCGGGTGTGATACGGAGCTCCTAAAGTGAAGAGCCTCAGAAAAAACATCATGGAACAACACCTCTAT
>JAYJME010003695.1:0-11804 GCA_036873775.1 Costaria costata | reverse complement strand
CCTTCACCAACCCCTCTCCCCTCTTATTCCTTGGCAAGGGCGGGTCTTGCGTGGGCAGCCCTTTATGGCTACGCGCAGACAGCAGCTGTCGTACCGTGTAATGCTGATGCAGGCATTTTTGGTCGCTGTTCTCCTTGGGCTGGCCTCGGGCAAGGACCTTGTCGTGCTCGGAAGACATATCTGGCGCCAGCAAACCGTGACAGGAGCCGCAAGCGGGTTCACCGTGGTGCGTGGTTGCGTTTGATGTTGTTGGGATTTGTTGTTGTTGGTGCTGTTGCCGCTATTGTTCTTGTTCTTGTTCTTGTTCTTGCTGTTGTTCTTGCTGTTGTTGTTGTGTCGTTGTTGTGTCGTTGTTGTCGTTGTCGTTGTTGTTGTTGTTGTTGCTGTTGTTGTGTCGTTGTTGTTGTTGCTGTTGGCGTTGATGATGGTGTTGGTATGGTTGGTGTTGTTGTCGCTATGCCATACAGCTACGTTCGCGTTTTGGGTGTGGCCGGACGGATACATATACCTAACGAAAACATTTTAAGATTCCCCCTCCCTCCCGGCATTGAAAGGATGCGAGGGTCTATGGTCTCAAGACTTCGGCCATGCATGACAATGAGTACACCCCCTCCCGATCAACCCCGAACGGCTCCCGCAACGGCAGGAATCCCTCATAAATTACGCGGCTGCGCTGTCGGTCTCTACTGGGGGTATCCGGGAGCCGTTAGGCAAGATCCTCCTCGTGAGCGCTGCCTGCTACAACGTGGCGTATCTGTTCTTGCCCCCGGCTCACTCGGTGAAACGCCTCTTCGACCGCATGTACATCAACATGGAAAGGGACATGCCTCCTAGGTGAGAGCTTGCGCGGAAAGTACAGATGACGAAGTCAATCAAGCGAAGCGCAGACGTAAAGGTTGCCACCCGCTCGACCTGTCGAGCATGACCTGCTCGCTCTATTCGTAGTGTTGCTAGGGCTTTCAGGAGATGGCAGCTATTCCGCGGTTTTCTGGGTTGCTCTAGTTTGTCATTGCAAATTCAGTACAGGTTGTCCGCGAGTGGCTTCTCACCTTCGCGTCGAGACGAGCCGTCACGAGCCATCACGACCATAAAAAAAAATGAAGGAAGCTTTGCGGCCAGCTCGACCGTAAATCCGTCTGTTAGAGACCACCTTCGCGCTGTCATGGACTCGGAGGCGCCGCGGGTGCTGTATGACGGAGGCTTGGCTTCTTGGGGCGCTTTCAACCTTCCAGTTCCCGAGGCAGATTATCTAGAACGCTTCTCACGAGCGCCGTCGTCCCGTCCCTGCGCTGCCCTATCCCGCCCCATCCCGTATCCAGAGTTTTCCATTAAACCCCAAGTAAGATTGATATTAACTCTATTTGTAGCGTTAATTACTCCGTGTAATAGCCCTAAGTAAGCTTTTTATAGTCATAATTGTTACGTACGCCTTTCGTGCGGGTCGGAGAATATCAAACATAAATAAAGCAACCGAATATCTATCTGTCGCCATGGAAACGCTCTAAAAAAACGTAATGGACAGGGAAGTGGTGAGGCGATACAAGGACAGCAACGAGCTGTCCCCCTTGTTCTGCGTGGAGACGAGCTGCACGCTCGTGGAGGTGGCCTGGCAGGCGTACTACGACCCACACAGGGTTAACCTGGCGGACTTCGTTGCTCCAGGACGCCAGGACCTGTCCTACCTTGGGCTTGAACTAGTGGTGAGTGAATCCTTTCCCAGATAAGCAACCCAGGCGGGGTTGGCGTGCCCTGTTTATTTTCTACTGTAGGTGCCCTACTTCGTATACTGTTAATCGACGGCGACTGATGTTTTTTTCCTTTTTGTGGGTTTACACACGATGTGGATGGATGCGCAGGCGTACTTCAACGACGAGGAGACGGAGACCCGGGCCATCCTGTGCCGGGGGAAAGACCGACTTGTTCTCGCCTTCCGTGGGACGGCGCGGGTGGAGAATCTCTTGACCGACCTCAAGTTCCACCAGGCGAGTTTTTTTGTTTTCGGGGGTGGCGCCCTGGCTGCGCGTCGGTGGCCTTGTTCATTTGTTTTGCTCGTTCGTTTGTTTCCAGCCTCGCGTGCAAAGGTGGGCGGGGATAGCAGCCAAAAGGACGATTGCCGCAAGCAACGGCCGAAGCTCCCCCCGCCGATTCCGTCGTTTTGCGGACATCGGGCCTCTCGGCGCAAACCCGCTGAGCCGGGACAGCCCTTTCCGACCTGCGTCTTGGCTCTTAGCGAGTCCGGGGAATACGTGCGTGTAGACACACAATCTTTGTACAACTTGTTGGGAAGGCGTTTACATAGTGTGGTGGCGTGCGACCGATACACGTTTTTCTCCCCATTTTCGAATTTCGAAATCCCCTCGTACCGCGTCCTGCATCCTGCTGCGTGCATCGCTCTAATTCTATGCATATTAAGAATACTACTGTTAATACCCCTGCCGAGACGAGGCAGAGGTACGCGCTCCTCGTGTAGTAATACGTAATTAATTACACAGACTACAATAACTACAACAGTAGACAGTACTATCCTTGTTGGAGTTCGTTTTGGAGAGGGAAAAGACGACGGAGATGCATATCCACGTGTACTGCGCGACTGCGGTATGGCGATACAGGAAGAGATTACTCTCCGCGCAAATAGTCACCTGGTACCTGGTACCTGGTACCTGGTATGTATTGAACCGGGTATGTACGGTATTTTATATATTACCGGTAGCATTTACCGTCCATCGTAGAGCTATGATACTTCCTCTGTCCCGCAAGCTAGGTCCGCTTTTTTGTACAGGTCCTTAACCATCTCCGATTGTACTTTTCATTTTTGGGCAGAATTCAGCATGTGTTTTTGTGGTTGAACACATCTTTTTTTCGCAGAATTTTAGCAAAGTGCACTGCGCCTACACGCGGCCCCCCCAAAAGGACTCGGGCCTAAAAAGGGGCATATTTTGATGTGTTTCTCCCCCCAAAAAACAAACAGAAAGCCTGGAAAAAATGGCGGAAAACGCAACCGTTCGGTGTTCTTTCGCTCTCCCCTTGTACCAATACTATTAATAGTTACGACTTGTCTACCTTCTCTTGAAGTAACCTCCATCCGATGTGAAACGGCCAAAATCAGCAAATCGGCGACCAAAATGGTCACCAATGGGTCAAATTCAAACCAAAATTCCGTGAGAATTGTACTCGTTTTTTTCTGGCAGCATCCCCTATAATAGGTACTGGTATAACATCAGGTATGTTTTATCTTTCCAACGATGCCGATTATAGCATCGTAGACGCCGCGGTTGAGGTGATACGATCTGCGCCCCAACGCCTAACTTATGGGACAGAGGAATTATGATATTATGCTTATGGGACAGAGGAGATATGATATTATGCCAGAGGTTATTTACATATACCGGTAATATATACGTACTGATGTTGTAATGCAGCGCCAAGTGTCGAAATTCGCTGGTGTGCTGCTCCCCAGTGCACCTTTTTTTCGTGTTTTAGAGCAGTATATTGATCACCAGTCACAGGCAATTGTATTCCGGCAACATAGCTATTGATACAAGTAGGACATCGAGCTGTGTAGATCGCAGAGGTATTATTAAGGACGAGCGGACGGTGGACTAGAAATGCGCTTGCTTGTGTCATGCACGAAACTCGTACCCGTACGTTTTTGGTTCGCTTGTATTGCGATGTTGGACAAATCCAGACCAAATAATCGGTCCATCGACCAATTGATCGATCTTTGATGTACACATGTTTCGTGTGTACGGAGTAGTGGGGCCTATGTAAGGCGGTATAGTGCGAAGGGATTTTGGCCGCCTTACATCGAGGGACCGCCCTATTCGTGTAGGCGGTTGTATTCAGAGTTGTCGTCGTGCCAATCGATTTCAACCGCCCCACATCGAGTGGCCGCCTTATTCTGACCGCCTTGTGAAGGCCCCACTACCGTATGTGTGTTTCTTCCCAATAAACCGTTCTTTTCGCCCATCAACATCCAAGAAATCCAGTGTCCGTGCTGATTCTTCGCCCTTGAGAGATACAGGCTCTGTGGTCACTATTAATATCTCCGAGACAGAGGTAATATATGGCCATACCAGGTATGCAATAAGGTGACTACACAATGCAATGCCAACTGGACACGAAAGGCAGAAAATACACTAACCCAATTACTGTCTGCGCTGTCAGGTTCCGCTACCGCAACTGCGCCCAGCTGGCAGAGAGCCCATCGTCATCAAGCCTCCCGACGCACACAGGTACTGCTTCTACTGCTGCTGTAACGATTGGAGCTGTCATTGCAGTACAACAACTTTTGTTGTGACGCGTCAGTTGGTGTGAACGCTACAAGTTATGTCGTGACACGTCACTTGATATGAACGCTGTATCAGAACTTCCAGCTCCATCACCCATCACGCCATGGTGACACGCGAATCACTTACAGCGTCAGGAGGGAAGTAATCTGCCACCGGTGATTAGCCATGAATAGCGGGCGGTGATTGGCCGTGAATAATAAATCGAGGGCACTGATTGGCCGAAAACCAGCTGTTGAAAGCCGCCAAGACGTCGATACCCTACGCGAGGTGCGCGCTAGACTGGGACACAAAATAGTGGCTTCGCACGCGGCAAGCAAAGCGAGTATCACCATTACCAACATCGTACATAGCAATCAGAAAACTGCGGGCACGACATGTCTTTCTCTCTGCCTGGACATGCACCCTTTGCCATATATTTGTAACATTTACACGTAAGTCTCTCGAGTCCTAATAGTGCACGAAAAGGATATCAGGTTTATGTGTGGAGCCTACAGCAAGCATTGCACGGTTCAAGCCCGTATCTCGGTAGGCCTATGAACAGCCGGGCCGCTCGGTATTGGACAACTACGTAGTTGTATTTGGGCCAATCGATGCCCGTCTCAGATATGCGCGAAACTAGGGGGAGAGTGTGACTGCAACGCCGTCCTCCCGTCTCCTTCTTCTAGACTCCACGGTCATGTGCATGGTATATGCCCCATCCAACCCCCCCCGCCCCCCCGCTCCCCCTCTTCACTTGCCCCTCCCCGGAAATACGGATGCAACAAACAACAAGCAGCGCACGCTACGGTTTCAACGTAGGCAATAACGCCGAAGCCATGTTCAGGAACTCCCGCTCGTTCACGAACAGCAGCAGCCAACGCGGAAGTGGAGGTGGAGGGGCTAGCGGTAGGGGTCGTGCCTCGCCCCTCCCGCGCGACGACGGCGTCAGATCCCGCTCCGAGTCGCGGTCACGTTCTCCCAGGCCTGTCCCGGCCCGCCGGGAAGGGAGACGCCCGGTCCCCCCGGCATCACCATCCCGCGCAACACCTCGCGCGAATTACGCGCCAAGTCCTCCCCGGTCTCCTGTTTCTTTTCGACTGCCTGGGGCGGCGAAGAGATCTCTGGCACCCCCACGTGAGGGTGCGAGAAACGAGGATAGAGATGCGGGTGTCTCTGATGTTTCTGCTGCTGCTGCTGCTGCTGCTGCTGCTGCTGGTTCTGGTGCTAGTGCTGCTACTGGCGCTGTCGTTGGTGGTGGTGGGGGTGATGGTGGTGCTGCTGCTGTCCCCGCGGGCGACGGATCGGAGTCACCCTTCGCGCTTTTACCGCCTGCGGCCACAGAAGCCGGGAATGGCGGGGAGCCGTCCCCGTCTTCTGTTGTGGAGGATGCGGACGCTGAGGGGGGCGACGAGATAGAGCGGGGAGAAATGGAAAGCAAAAGCGAAGCCGACGAGAAGAAGACACCCGAAGATGATGGGCACGCCGTTACCGGAGCCGCCGCCGCTACCGGCGATAGCTTACCCGTTAGGGATGATCTCGGCGATTACGTCGTTGTCGGTGGTAGTGGTGCGACGGACGCAAGCATCGTTTCCGATGGGCGTGTCTCTCCTGCTGGAGTTGATGCCGCCTCCACGAGCGACACTATCCTCAAGGCTACTGTCGGTGGTGATTCCTCCACGAGCGACACCACACGCAAGGCTGTTGTCGGTAGCGCTGTCGGTAGTGCTGTCGGTGGGGACGCGGTTAGTGGCGATGTTGGCGGCGGCAACGGTGATGGTGTCGTCGGTCTTCACATTCGTGGTGGAGACACCGTAGAGGAAGGTCTGCTGAGCGGACGCAGAAGACGAGGCGACCAATGGAGACAATCGCCGCCAAAAGGAAGCAGCGGCGGCTTTGGACACGGTAAGGAAGGCTTGTTGACTTTGGGTAGGAGCTTCCTGGTCACGCCTTTTGGACACAGTAAGGAAGGCTTGTTAGCTTTCGGTAGGAGCACCCTGACCCCAACCCGACCTAATCCACCATGACACGGTAAGGCTTGCTGGCTTTGGGTAGGAGCACTCTGATCCTGCCCCCCGACCTAATCCATCAAAATCGACGGTTTCCACCCAACGGCCTTAGCAACATGAAAATACAGCAAAATCAGCATATACTAAAAAGCGTGTGCAGAGTTTTATTTGTAGACCGAGGTGTGCAATTAGTGCTCCCCGTGATTGGTGGGTGGACCCGCTTGATTGGTCAACTCCCCTTTTAATTATTTTCTCCGGCCAATGGGTGACAATTAACGAGACATCGGACAGATCATGGTCTAGATCATGTAGATCCTATATCTGTCGTTCTGATATGTTGTGCAGGGTCTGTGTAATACAAATCCAACCCAGGACACATGTGCTAGATCATGCAGATCATACGACTCAACGCCCGGCAACATGATCTAGGCCATGCAGACCATACAGACCAGGGATCTGTCTGCTCTGGACAACGCAGATCATGAATGAGGATCTGATCTGTCCGATGTTGTACAACTATCCAAACGGCGTGCCCCAGAACCGTACGAGATGGGCGCGGGATCCAGCAGCGGCGGCGAGGATTTCGAGGCAGGAGGAGGCAATTTTTCTGCGGGGGATTTCGACATCAATCCCAGGGGCGACGGAAGCTTCTCCACGAGCGCGGCGCGGTGTTTCAAGGCGGTTATTCACAGGTTTGCTGGCTCCCTTGGTTACTGTTTTTGGCGCTTCCTATTGATAGTACACGGGGCAATAGTAATCAGTACCCAAGCTGGACCCAAAAACCATACGTACCTTGTACTGGTGTACCTATTTTATACAAATAAGAAGCGCATTTGGTTCTGATTAACTATGTTTCCAAGTAATAGCAACATTAAGCTTGACTCCCGAATCGGTTTGGGCACTGTTCAACGCTGAGTACCAGTCCGGGTGGTCTACCTAAATGGCACTCGAATCGCAAATGCAGAAGTTGTTGTGGTACTCATGGTGGGGGTTTAGGTTTTCGCTCGAAGGGAGATGTGGTAGCGCCTGCTTCGCCGTATCTACCTTGCAGGCACGTCCCACTCTCAGCACCGAGGTGATATTTCAGCTTTTGTCGTTGTCGACGGTCACGATGTGTAGATAGATGCTCGTTTGGTCGTCTTGTTGTGTTTGTACGGACGGCTGCAACCGTACAAAAGTGGGGGGTTTATACTATTTTTGTGCTCTGCTTTGGTGCGCTGTCGACCACTTCTCCTCCGCGTGCCGATTGGCTGCTGGCTGCTGTCGCCGTCTGCGCAAATACGAACATTTAACAATTCGGACAGATCACGATCTAGATGATCTAGGTAATCTAGATCCTATATCTGTCGTTACGGTTTGGTTGTGCAGGATCTGTGTAATGCAGATCCAACCGAGGAAATATGTGCTATTTTATTGGATACTAATGCAGATCATACGGCTCCACACCCGGCAACATGATATAAGCCATGCAGATCGTGTAGACTACCAGGTAGGGAGGGGTCTGTCTGCCCTGAACGGCACCGATCACGAACGGCGATCTGATTGATGTGCTCGTTGCGCGGAACATGTCACAAATATCCCTGGGTAGCGGCCCCGGCGCGTCGCGTACATACCGCACAACACCCCAAAATAATGCACACACCAAACGATTTTTTTTTACTAAGCTGTTTTTCTCGTCAACGGGGAGAGTGCGAACGCCGAGCGATGCGTCTATGATTGTTTTCGACGAGGTCTTTCCAAATCCATTTTTTTTCGTTGTGTAGGCGGGGCCTCCCTTGTTTTGGTGAAATTTGGGTTGGAGATTGATCCCGGGGTATGTGTGTTACGCTGTGTGCTATACGATCCCCTCCCCACCCTCCCCCATTTTCGGTGACCACCGGACACATAAGGCAGAGATACAATTCGACCGCCGATTTTTCTGTATTACGGGGGACCATAGTTAATAGGACGTACTGTAGACACCAAAACATATATATTTCCCTATTTTTGCTAACAATACTTGGTCCATAGTTAATACCAGGTAAGACCTACTGTAGGCACAATAAAACCTACTGTAGACACCAAAACCTTCATATTTCCCTATTTTTGCTATCAATATTTGGTCCTATGTACTTTGGTCCCCCGTAATAGCGGAGATGGTGCGCTTCCGTGGTTACAAAACACGAATAACTGCGCACTGCCAAAGCGGAGCGCGGGTGGTTGTTAGACCCGATGGGTGGCAGGAAACGGCGCCTGTTGCTTTGCCGTCGGGCTCTGTCTGTGGCCCTGTAGCATCAGATTCTAGGATTGCTCGTGATCCTCACCCACCCACGCGCGGGCGTCTGGTGTTCTTGTCCTTCTGTTTTCCACGACGAATGCCAGGATACCTGTGGCGAGGCAAGCACTGCCACGCGTACACGGAGGGTTCTGGGAAGCTTACTCCAAGCTCCGGGAAAAGGTGCTCGCGGCCCTCGCCGCCGAAATGCAGGTGTGTGTTAGTTGGAGAAGGATCGCGATCCTAACGAAACGAAAAGAAAAACACGATTTTGTGACAAAAAAAATAGCGATTGGTGACATTTGTTATTTGGCGTTATCTGTTTCACGATTTTCGTTCATTTATCACGTTTGTCACGCATCGTCACATCAATTTTCTTGTTTTCCGAAATGCAGGTGCTCGTCGGTTGGAATAATGATCATGCTTAACGGACACGAAAAAACACGGTTCGTAACAAACAAAAAAAGCGATTGTAGCCACCAGCAAGATTTTAACAAACGAGGCAGGAAGTGGTGTGCAAATAGGCCTGTTCATTGGACCCTGCCACCGATTTGGTTTGTTTGCTGCTTGCTGCCTGACTATTAAATAACTGAAACTGGTCCGTTGACGCGCGTCCGTTGACCCAGGCGGAGTACCAACCTCTGTACATCAGCGGGCACAGTCTAGGCGGTGCGCTGGCGTCGCTGGCGGCGTACGATGTCAACAAGAACTTCTCCTTGCCGGATCCGGTCACTCTGTACACGTGAGTCGCCAGGAGTACGTACACGAAAAACAAAATGACCATGTATAGTTATTGAATAAATGATAGGTGCGGTCTTCTTGAACAGTGTGAGCGTGCACCATATGACATTATCGGGGGGCAAAGTACTTTAAACTAATAATGCAAATATTCGTTTAAACCACCGTGGTTGTGCTCCTCCCTAGCAAATGGGTTGACTGAAGCAAAAACTTTCGTCTAAACGATCACGGTTTTGTATTTTCCCTGCGAATAGGTTGACTTGCAGCGAAAGAAAAAATCGTCTACACAATCGCGCTTTTGCTTCTGCCCTAAACGATCGCGGTTTCGCTCCTCTACCCGTGTCGTCTGAAACGGCTTTGGTTGGGGCTCCAGGTTCGGGTCGCCTCGCGTGGGTAACGCGGCGTTCGCCAGCAAGCTGAACAGCAAGGTTAAGCACCACTTCCGCGTCGTCAACGACGGCGACCTCATCACCGCTCTTCCTCGCTTTTTCGGCACTTATAAGCACGCTGGTGAGAGAGAGGGCTGTATTTGTTTTTGGCTTTTTGACGGACGACGAGAGTGTTTGTTGTTGTTGTTGTTGTTGTTGTTGTTGTTGTTGTTGTTGTTGTTGTTGTTGTTGTTGTTGTTGTTGTTGTTGTTAGTGTTGTTTGTTGTTGTTGTTCTCACATTAAGTCAACGCCACAAAGCAGTCCGTAGTCGCCAAAAGGCGCAAGGAGTCTACACGTGGGCAGGGAAAGAGACCAAACAAGACTCAGTCGGGGTCCCAGGAAGACAGCCAAGTCCACGACCTGTAGTGCAAGCACCAACAAGGAGACACACGGCACAGGCAGAGCCAGCTGTCGTAATTTATTACATAAGCGTAACATCAGCCACCGATGCAAAGTCTGTTTAACCCCTTTTACCCCTTTGGGGCCCAGCTGAATGAACGACGAAAAAAATAGTAATTTATCAACCATCTTCGAGTATTGGGAGCGCGCAACCACTGTTGCAATGCGAGTGGGACCAGGCTGTGCTCCGTGCCGTACGACTCCTTGCGCTGTAGCTCAACGTTTATCGTCACCCAGCCAAGCAGCGGCCGATGCCATACTCGTCAATTTTCGTCGTCGATTTTTCCCTCTGAAACCCCGACAGGGTTATACATACAACGTTAGAACCCGTTTGGGGCCCAGATGTAGCGTTAAAAAAATGGCAAGTATGAGTCTTGTCGACCGTCCTCTAAGGTGTGAGCGTGCAGTTCAAGTAGTACTGTGGTACCCGGCAGCGTGTATTTCGTGGAACTTATCGCGTTGGAGTTCGGGTACTCCCATGGTTGACACCCCTACCTTACCCCAGCAGCCCGGCTTGCTTCGTGTTGATTGGCCGACGCTGAAATCGTCCATTTCTTTCGATATTTTTACCCCTCTGAAGTCACAGAAGAGGGGTTAAAGCGACATCAGCGTCTCGGGGATAATCTGGTTGAAGTTGCAGTTCGGTCATGTTTGCAGTGATAGGAAAAGGGCCAGCTGAAGATTATCATGATGTTGTGTGAAGGCTGCCTCTACTGTCCCGAGCCCCCTTACGATAGAAGGTAGTTTATGGACGAAGAAGGGGTTTTATGGTTGTCTTAGCGCTTTGCTTTAGGATTTTTGTTTTTTCCTGTTCGCGAAGAGGAATTCGTTTTTTTTTTGTCTGGCAAGCTGCTCAACAGTCGCGCGCGGGAACGCCGAACGTTTATTCGGGCGTGATTACTAAATATTTGCACCTAAAACTTACCTGGTATACATTAAGTAGCACACCATTCAAAGTCGGTGTACGTAATCCTTACTGAGGCAATAATATATATATATATGTACCTCATGCCGTAATGTTGACGATAGGCGTCCGCCGATGTATGGCGCGCGAACCTAACGCAAAGGCATCAAGCAGTAGGAGTGATGTTCCCAGCCGTGTCAGCTTTGTTCGCCGAGGAACAAAGCTGGGTGGGGACGCACGACAAGTCGAACGTAGATTACATGCCGACTGTGGCAGACGTAGAACGAAACCCGTCAGACGGAAGCCGAGCCCGCGTACCATGCGAAGCATCCATTGCACGACGTGGGAGTGAACGGAACGGAGTATGTCCCGGGGGGCCTGAAAGCTCCAGGCATGTTGGGACACGTTGTGCAACACACGACCGAGTGTAGAGTACGCGCCGGGATCGTTCTCCCAGATGTGCACGAGCAGTGGTTCTCGCGGGTCAGCCACGCGACCGTACGCGCGCCCGTACTATCAAAGGCAGGCAGCTTCGGGTACCCCTACCACCAGGACGGCGTGCGCGATTACGTGTACACGTGTGCGCCACGGAATGCGCGTGGTCGAGGTAGGCTTCCGAAGCGGGTGGCAGAAGCTGACAACGTGGAGTGGTTGTGTCACAGGTGGGGGAGATAACGGGGGGCGAATATTTCAATCTGAGTCTTCTGTTCGGCAAGACGTTGGTACGTTGGCAATCGTCACCCGCCGAGGGGTCAGGATTCCTGTTTCCGAGCGTTCTAGAAGGCGGGGAGAAGGGGGACGTAGCG